>JANIJG010017394.1:0-61322 GCA_024611175.1 Megaceryle torquata | reverse complement strand
GCTGCCCAGAGAGGTGGTGGAGGCCCCATCCCTGGAGTCATTCAAGGTCAGGCTGGATGGGGCTCTGAGCAACCTGCTCTAGGTGGGGATGTCCCTGCTTGTGTAGCAAGGTTGGACCAGATGGCTTCTAGAGGTCCCTTCCAGCCTAAAACATTCTATGATGGTTCTGTGATCCTATTATAGCACATCCTGTCTTTTGCACCTATTTTGTCAGTTCTCAGTTTTTCTTCACGTGCTTCCTTCACATTTCATACTCCCTGTCACATCCCAATGATGGGAGTGATGACTTCATCCCTCTACAGAGTTAGCACTCAAATCCATTACTACAGGTCTTCAATTCACACCTCTCAGAATGAGTTTAGTGTCCACAGCACAGCCAGTAATGCTCCATCCCTGCTTTCCCCCCAGGGTTTGCTAATGATACCTATTCTGAAGCAGCACCGTGTTAGTGAAGGTGTCCTACCAAACCTAACAGGAATGCTGCAGATGGTGATCTGTAAGGACTCGAACACTGTGAGAAGGAATTTACAATACAAACTGGGCTTCAGTGTCTCTAAAGCAGTAGTTTGGAATTCTGAAAGAGATCTGAAGGGTGAGGTCTCCACATAAATGCATTAAAAACTCAGCACCTTGTCTTTGGCAGGAAAGTCTGCAATCGACATTCCTGACTAGAGACTGTAGGAGTAGAGTAAGCACAAAAGGGTCCTGCAGACTGGCCTGAATCCCTTGTTATTCAATTATATGAGCTTCAGTGTCCTTCTAAGTGGATCTCTTTAGCATGAGAAAGCAGTTTAAATACCAGAACCGTTAGCACATTTACTGCTGCTCTGTGGTGCAACAGTCACTTTGTGACTTATGAAAATGAGTCTCCTAGGAGTTAACAGAGCTGGGAAGATGAAAAGGTCAAGTTGCATTGCTCTGAATTTACCCCTTTAATGCTTTTCTGTTGAAATACTGTGTCTTTTGGTAAAGACCTAGTCCTGTGTAAAACCCACAAAGCTAAGAACACTTGATCATTCCTTTAGGATTAATTAATTTCCCACAAACCAGCTAATACAGTTTAGAAATAGCTGCAGGCAAATGTTAATAAGAGATTAAACTTTCATGCCTTTGAGAACTTTTTTAGGCAAAAGGAAGACAGTTTCAACTTCCCTTTGAGTTCCAAACGTGAACAAGATCAACTAGTTTACATACTAACTTTTGTAATGAGACATCTATCAAAATGGAAACAACTTTTGCCCAGAGGAAAAAGATAATACCTTATTGTTAAACGATTTAACATCACTAGCGAGATAAAGTTTCAATAACAAAGTTTATAATCATCATCCCTTCAGGTGGGAACTTCAGAGAATACACAGATGTGCTGCTCAGTCTGATGCCTGCTTTGGTCTCAGAAGCTTAGAGAAAATCCTTTGCAAGCGAAACAGGCCACTTTTCATTCATTTCTGGCAATGGGAGAGTCCTGCTCTCATTAAATTAAGTAACAAAACACTTCATTTCCATGGCTGGAAAGGCCCCTTCTTCAAAGGCATAAGGTGGAAACCAGAAGTGAAAACTGGTAACCAGAGTTCTGATAAATTCCAGCCTCCAGTAACTCCCTGTTTCTCACTTGCTCATGCGCCTGTGACCCGTCAGCCCTGATGATATCACACAGCCCAGCCCAGGCAAGAGGGCTTTGTCTATACTGCTCACAGCCCTTTGGCCCCAGACACACCAGCTGATCACCTCCTGGGAGATCTTGGACCAGATTCTCTCTCCACTTAACTCCAGACCAGCCTCCTGTATCAGAATACTGTCCTTTCCCATCAAGAAAGAATATCCCCCCCTAACCTGCAAAGTATAGGTATGGTGTAAAATACCCAAGAGACGTGGAGACGGGCACACCGCTGTGGCACTGACCCCTCCCCCCCCCAGTTCTTGCACCATAACCAAAGCAATACCTTGGCATTTCATGAAATACCTGAAACTTCAGTGTGTGTCTCTCAGGGACTGAGTGGAGTAGATGGTGATAAAGTTGCAAGCAGAATGTCTGCCTTTGCCTTACAACCGTTTTATACACGTGTATATGAATCTACATATTATGAACAACAGCACTGCACCCTAAGGTTTAAGCAATCTTATTTCCCATTACTCTTGGCCCTTTACAAGGTTCACCCCACCTCAGAAAAATTAACATTTGTATTCAGTCTCCCCTCAGAAACAAGATGTCCCAAACATCAGCGATGCAGGTGTTTAAGGTGCTGATGGGAGATGTCAAAAAGATTTATCCATCGGCTTCCTCGATTGGCAGAAGGCTGTGAGTGCAACTCAGAGTTCCTGTTCCGTGATTGTTTCCACGGTGTTCAGTGTTAAGCACCAGATAACACATTATTCTTAGTGTTACAACAATATTCCCTGTCGACATCTTTTAGCTGTCTACACTTCTTGAAGCAGACTTCCCAAACATTTCTTGACTATATAATGTTTGCTCACTCCTCTTGAGTACCGTGTTAAAAATTTAGTTGGGTGAGATTTTTAGATCCCATTTTTGTATCACACTTGCAGTGCTCTTGCAGCGCTCTACATTATTAATCTCAGATTAATTTTACCCTCTGGCTGTACACATTTAATGGAACTCCCTGTACAAATACCTCGAGCAAAATGCTGTATTTGGAGGACTTTCCAGGCGCGTGGATCTAAATTGACAAAAAAAAAAATCAAAAGAACCCTATTGAAATCTGTGCATTTTTCAGTGAAATATTGAAATGACCTTTCAAAAAGAAAAAAAAAATCAAATGTACTCATTTTATTTCTATGGTACAACTCCAGTTTCATCGGTTAGATTTGCTGCTTACCTAAAGCAAGACTAACTTGTCTGTCTGAACCATCATAACAAGTACTTTTCCACTTACCTTCTGAGTATTTTTCCAGTGGACAATATCCAAGTACTAAAAAGCTAATGCCACATTCAAAGCAAAACCTGTATTGCCCTTTCTCACACCTCTCCGTTCTTTTCCCCTATCATACTCAGACTGCTTTACATCAGAGACCAGAGGAAAAACAGACTATCTGGGCAGTTGTTTACACATTCAGTGGACATGCCACTGGCTCGCAGGCTTTCTTTAGATAAATGGTGATTATCCTTTTCTTCAAGGAAAAATAAGGCAGCCCAAGAAACTGTCATCTTGTCATTTACTCTGAAATAACAGCGAACGCGCAGGGCGCAAAAGTTAAATATCTGGGTCCGTGTGAGGACCTGGTGTAAACAGAAGCAAGACACGCTCTGATAAATTATGGGTAAGGAACAGGCTTCTGGCCTTTTTTTCATAAAAGCAGACAATTTTTTCAGCTTGCTTATTTTACAGGAGAAGAATATTTGCCATCTGCTAACACGCTACTTGCGTCAATCAGGTGCTCAGATGTCACGGCAAGGAAGGAGAAGAGCCAAGCAGGCATGCCCAAGGGCTCTTACTCATGGTACCTGCTAAATTGCAGGCACAAAAGTAAGGAGTAGCTGTGACAGAAGCTATTCAGGACCAGCTCTCTCTCCACACCAAGACATAGGCCCAACTCCTCACTATGTTAGCAAGATACTACTGAAGTACTGATACCAACTGGTGATGGGTGACAAGAAGAGTCAGGGGACTGGGATGTCAACAGAAACCCTTCAGAATTCCAAACTACTGCTTTAGAGACACTGAAGCCCAGTTTGTATTGTAAATTCCTTCTCACAACAGAAAGAAATAAGGAAGTCACTGTGTGCAAGTAGTCTTGCTAGGTAAAGAGAAATAAAAGTAGTGATTGAGGCAATTTTATTTTTGGGAAGGCACTGAAAAATTCCACTGGCTACAAAACAGAAAATAACCTCCCAATTTCTGAATTTATTCCTAAACTCTGAATTTATTCCAAAATTATGAATGAGGAAACTGGCTGCACTATTTTTTCTTGCCATTATAACTCTGCTAATAAGGTACTGACCAATTTCATAACACTAAATAAGATGAGAAAGATTCAACATTCAGAAAGCTCATTTACAGAAATCAACAGATGTAGTTCCCAGTCAGATTTCTGTTCAGGAATAGCTGTTCCCCAGCTGATATGAAGTTTACGTTCCTACAGTCAAGAAACACCAGAGAGGACACAAGAGGTCCACTGCACACAAATCAACAAGTCCTCTCCTGCTGTTTCCAGGTAGGCAAACTAAATAACAATTCTATTATCTACAGATTCTTATCAGAATTCTGATACCCACATAATTTCTGAATTTATGCCACTCTCTGTAACGTATGAAAATTACAGAACAACAGCTGGAGGAACAAAGTACGTGCTAAACATTTCTACCCATGTAATACTTCAAGAAGTTGTTTTCACCCAGAAACCAGGTTTAGCATTCAGGGCAAAGAAAGTGAGCTGGATTTGGAAATCTGACCAGCTTTTTCTCCAGCTTTCTAACTGTCTAGAAGACTCTGTTAGGGAGTCTGAGACCACAGCCATATGGACAGTAACGACAGTCTGCTCAGTGTCGTCTTCCTCCGTTATTCCGAAACACACAAAGGATTTTATAACAGATTATTATCTGAACATTGTCAGTTCAATAATATACATGCTGCGTAAGTTAGAAAAAAATCAGCATCCTTTATAAATTATTTTGTTCCTCTGAATAGTGCAAGGTTCAATACCTAAGTATAACTCCATGGCTACTATTCTTTACTGACAGTGAAATATGAAAGTGTGTATTTTCCTCCATACAGATGCAGATTTCAAGGGCAGTGAATTTCATGCTTTTCTTTGCCAGGAAATTGTTGTGATCTGAATAAATTTTAAGAAAAATTACCATGCTAGCAAGTGATTAAGAAAGAAAACATCATGTATTGGCAGCAAACAAATGAAAAACAAATAATGAAGATGTGTAGAAAAGCAGCTCAAAGAGGAATTCTAATCCCCTTTAAATAATTAAAAAAAAAAGTAGATTCCCAGGGAAAGAAAAAAAAAAAAAAAAGGTGAAATGTAGCCTGTTCTGGCCTCTTGCCCCCACCTACACCATAATTCAATTTGCCGCCTCAGAGTTACTTCTGAATTACTGAGGTGCAAACAAGATCAGAATGAGTCTCTGAGCATCTGCCTTAGGGTGAACTCTCAGCCGCTGAAAGATTAAGAATGGGAGTTGTAGCAATCCTCTGCAGCACAGCGTTGACTACAGCAGTCATGAACCTGTTGTAACCTACGAGTAAGGATAGCTTATGGTTGCTTTGTGTTGCCAAAGCTTTAGAAAGGAATCAGGGTGTGTAGGGGTCAGTGTGTCTCCTATGTGCAATGTGAAAAGGTGCAAGTACCAGAGCGATGCTACGCAACAGTTCCCACAACGTTTTTAAGGATGAGAAAAAAAAAAGAAAGAAAAGAGAAATCATATCAGTAGAAGCTTGTGGTGTAAATTAGAGCAAAAAGGTTAACCCGAGTTCCTAATGAGGAAATCTTCTGGTCTGTAGCCTTGCTTAGGCCACTTGCCATTCCAGTTAAGCTCTCCTCGTGAGCAGAATCTGAGTTACAACACACCTCTTCTTCCAACGGCTGTGTCATTGCTCCAAGACCTTCTGGGTCTTTGGGGACACAGGGAGCTGTAGGAACTAACTTAAGATCCTGAGCCGCATTATTTGGAGCGTATCCAGCAGATCCAGGGAAGTGATTATTCACCCAGAGACCTGTGCGAGCACAGCTGCCGAACTCCATCCAGTTTGGGCACCCAAGTACAAGATAAACGGACCTTGCTTTGAAGTTGGCCCTGCTTTGATCAGTTTATTGGCCCAAATGGTGTCACTTCCAACACAAACTATTTTATGACTAACAGCTGTATTTTCCTGAGTGGCTTACTGTCTCTTCACACTGACTGTATATGCTTGAATACTGCTATTGTCTTTTATCACTTCATCACCACAATCCCATCCCTCATTTTCCTCTAAAACCAGCTATGGCTCTACCACATCTCACTGGCTCCCCTTCTCTTGCTTCCTGCTTTTCTCATTGACCTTACAGCCACTGGTTTATCCCTGTCTGGCAGAACAATCTCCAGCAGGTCACACTTATGTTCATGTCAAACAGGGAAGGTTTTGGACCAAACAGACACACAAAACATTCTGAGTCACAAACACCACCTTGCTCCCATTCTTCTTCCTAGTACAATGTCAGTCTGAGCTGTATTAATTCAGAACCCTTTATCCAAGGAACAGTTTAAATGGGACAAGGTACTTAATTTTAAAGACAGCTTTTAGTAAAAGTTTATGGTTAGTTTTAGAGAGAGTTGGAACATTTTTTCAAATTACAAAAAAAATTGTACAGCTGCATCAATTTCTACAATAATTTGTTGTACCACGTGTACAGCGCCTACGTTCAGGAGAGAACTGATCTAAGAGGCAGATATCTGGCTGGCTGACATAGAAAAAAAAATAACCACACTGGAGTCCAGTTTTGAACAGAACTGGACATTTTCATACATATGACCCTGGGGCTTTTGCGTGCGCACACACACGAGAGTGCATCTGTACACTCATCCACACGCGTAACTGCGAAGGACACACAAAGACAGGCTTGTTACGCAGCCACTCCGTTGCGAAATTGTACCTCTCGGCAACACCACCGCTCAGTACTTATCCTGGGTGGAATGTTGATAGCCATGGAGTTTGGTCTAGTTTATCAACAGCGCAGCACAATCAACTTTAGCATGACTGCAGAAAGGAGAGAGAGGCCCTTATAGAGGTAGCTTCACTGGAATCTGCATCTGTAACTACAAAATTTGTGGTACCTTGGTGTGTCATCTTCCAAAAACAATTGTTCTAAAACGTGTTATTGAAGTGTCAGTCAAACAGCAACTCTACTCCCCCTCACAATTTCCAGAACTAATGCATTTTCTTGCGCTTGTTTCAGCAGTGAAGAAAGCCAGCAATGGCTCATTATGGAGGAAAACTTTTAAAAACTTGTTATTCACCAAATTAGACCAGATTCCAGAACAGGAATTGCTCGGTGTCTTATCTCGAGACATACCAGCCTACGTGTAACACGAGCTCAACGTGCACACGACACAGGTTCACTGGCTCGGGACTGAGCCTGGCAGGAAGAGAGGAAACCTTTCAGGCTGCGTGTGTTGCATCTGCATCACCTGCATTTGCCTGAAGAGAAAAAGCCGCGAGGGCGTCTGTCTGGCGTAGGCGTGGCTGAGCCCTGTTTGGAAAGGACAGGCCTGAACTTCACCACTGCTGTGTCCTGAAACCTAAACAACCCTGCAGTCATATGTGCACAAGGAACAAGATGATGCCTTGAGAAGCCCACTTATAGGCAGAGAATTAAGCATGATTGTAAGTAAGCTAAGGGCATTCAGTGTAGAATTTCTTTAACAGCTGGAAATCCATTTATTAAGGCATATGTTTAAGGGTGGCTAGCAGCAGCTCTTACAGCATGAGCACTGACACTCTTCTGTGGAAGAGCTGTGGCAGTTTGGAGATGCTGAGCAGGTTCAGCACTTGGCTGTGATATTCATGTGAGCGGAGGCAAGGCACATTTCCCATGGAACAGCTCGGGGGACAGTGCATGCAGAGATCCCAGTAGAGTTTGCTTCATCACGATCTGGGCTTTTTCTCCTCCTTCATTTAGATTTTTGTCCTTTACAAGCACAACAATAACAAGTATAAGACTTGGAGTTCTTGATGCTTAACACTCCCAATGCAAGACAGCAACTGGGTGTTCCTGGTTGAAGGGCTCAGACATCAAAAGGATGACCTGAGAGGCAGTCCCAAGATTATATATCCATAGCTTGCTCACAGCCCACTACATTGACAGAAACCCTTCCAACTACACATGAAATCCCCATCACACACTGCAAAACACATCCAGCTCAGAAAGACCATTTCTATCTTCCTTTTGTCACGACTGATCCCCCAAAAATAATCTAGAGGAAAAACGTACTTATCTTTTCAGCCTGTTTGACATTGGCGTTCTTGTTCCCTATTGATTTAATACCTCCTTAAAGAGCACTTTGCTTAAGCACTTACTTCACACTTTTCCTAATTCAAGAAATAGAGTGTGCATATAAAAAACAACAGCAGCAAAAAGACCACAAGGTCCCTGAATCACTTCTCTCTTTTACTGGTAGGAACTGGAATTTTCATTCTACAGATGAGTTCTCATTATGAAAGGTAGTTTTAATATTAACGTCGTAAACATTGGCTTTTGTGGAAAATGGATGTTCACAATCTTACCGCTAGACAGGGAGACAAAGGGGACTGTAAGAGGCCAGGCAAGGAAGAAACCAGCTGGTAAATCAGACAGTTTGGGATCTGCCTATTTACCTTCAGTCTACAGGTAGATTAAAATACCCTGCAGGACACTGGAAAGCACAGAGCTGCTAATGGAGCTCCCAGACAGCCTGCTTACCTTCCAGGCTGCTGTCTGCCAAGAACCCAGTTAGGTAAAACCTGCTGTTTATCTGTGCTGAATCAAAGTGTCAATACGACTCATGTAGGTCAATGTAGTCAAATAACCATTGTTCAACCTAGATGGAAAACAAACTAGATGGCTTTTAAGTACCTTTCCAACCCGAGCTATTCTAACTTTTCCATCGAGGTCATCTTAACTGCTTTGAATTGTTAGTCTGGAGGTCACGGAGTACCGGTGCCACACTCGGACCCTTTGCAAAAACTCACAGGATGCTCTATGTTGGAAGGGAACTCCGAAGGTCATCTGGTCCAACCCCACTGCAGTAAGCAGGGGCATCCTTAACTAGATCAGGTTGCTCAGAGCCTCATCAAGCCTGACCTTGAATGTCTCTTCTGGAAACAAGATTTCGAAAATCTTTTGTAAACAGGTGGTTCTCCCTTTCCTTACTAGCATGTAATTTCTTCAAATCCAGTTTCACAGTATCAGGCAAGATACATATAAGGAGAAATGTGAACTACCCTAAACTCGACTTTTTAAATTACTTTTTACTCAATTTTCTTTCCAATATTCAAGCAATGAGCTTATTTAAATGGAATAGCTTATTACAGTGCCTAGGACAGAAATAACATTAAGATAATAGAAAGGTGAAATGGAAGATGATAATCCACCTTAAGTAAGCTACCATGAGTCATTTAAACAAGGTGATGGTTTATTTTTTTAATTAATTAAAAAAATATTACTTTTACTGCACTAAGTTTTCACTGCAAGTGAAAACACTAGAACAGGATTGTGTTTAATAATCAGAGCTAGGGCTAAAATCTGCAGCCCCCACTGAGGCAAAACTTGCAGCCTTTACATCCAAGCAGCAACGTCTCCCTGTGGAAACAAGTGTACCCGTTTGGCCTGACGCTGGGTTTTAAACTACAGGCTGTAAATAGCATGTCAAAAAAGACTAAAATAATCAGGAGGACCCCAGGATTAAAAGAAATCATTTCAAGCTGCTTATCAAAATAATGTTCTTGGAAATGGATGGCAACTGAGGAAAAAAGGGTATTTTAATAGGCCTCTTTCCCTTATCCACAGAACAGGTTTCTACTTCCTCCTCAAATCAGAGCGATAATTTCATAACACTTTCAAAACAAAAAGCCAGGGTACAGTTTTCACTTTCCTAGAAACAAATACTAATGTTGGCATAAGAGTCACGGGCCTCAGAAAGGACTGTTGCTTGGAAGATGTAATTTTAGAACAGTTCATTCACTTTCACCTTCTGGAGCTGCAATTGTTTCATTCTCCACAGACAAGAACAAGTACCTTCCTGGAAAACTAACCGAGACTTCTCACAGCGTGTATTTAAAAATAACACAGCAAGAAAGAGCTAGGTTCTTCCTCTAAGGATTTGGCCATGACAAGTCAGGCCTGAACTCAGACCTTTCTGTCTCCAGTTGGGTGGAGTTTTGAGCCAAGTAACAGAGATTGAAATGAGGACATGGCTTTTCTCCAGTGGATTTTCAGGTTTCAAAGTTTTTCTCATGCTGGCTTTTCTAAAAGAGCATTAAAAAGCAGGCTGTGAAAACAACAGCTGTGGGTCTTTACTGATCTCCCAATCACACGTTTCAGCGCCTGGTGTAGGGAGCCATGGGCACCTCCACGCAGTCACCACTGAACTGCCCTACCACAACAGACCCACGTGCATCAATAGTCAAGAAACATCTATTGTAAGCCGACTGACAGAAAGCCAAAAGAAAGCAAGCGGGTGAGAGCTCTACCTGTACAAAGAAACAGCTATGCCATGTAACACAGATGTCTAAGTACTATCCAAACCACGGAGCAGGAGATGAAAAGGTGGCTAGGAGGGATAGCTTCTGTATTAAGTTTTACGATTGCAACTTTTGTCTTCTTGTAACCTTTGGGCGTATTTATTCTTCCACAATTCTGTACTCTTAATACCTAATGGAAATTTTATCTCCACTTTTAACAGCCAAATCAGCTACATGTTATTATCTCTAGATTGCAGGTATGAGCTGCATCCTCTATTTTTGTTGCCACACTTGGAGCGAAGGGATAGTGGTAATGAAGTGAATTATTGCTGGTCTTATGTGAATGACACTGCTCGATCAGCTAACAGGTAGCATTCACTGTCCATTCATTTGTCAGTGGAGGTTCTAGCACCATGATCTGGGAAGCGTGTGATCTCACAAAGAGCTGTTTTGACCTTTGCCATGGACAAGATATTGCTCAGCATGTTGTCTGCTGATTCTGGACTAGTTACACAATTTGAAAGATGAAAACAAGCATGGTTGTTAGCACAAAGGTCTTTTAACCATTGTTTCCTGGTTTTTCCTCCCCCCTAAATCATTTTATCCCTGAGTTTACTCTTAGGCCTAAACACTCTGGCCTCAGCATAGTAAAATACTTAGCAGTATGTAATTCACTACATATTAAACATTACTTTCTCATCCAGACTTCTATCTTCCTCGTGTATACTTTTATTTTCATAATTATTCCCTTGATAGATAATTAATATTCCAATGGAAATAAAAATCCCAATCTTATTTTATAGAGAGCAGTGAAGAACTTTGGGCTTGTCTAGTTTGGAGAAGAGAAGCCTTAGGGGCAGCCTCTTGGATCTCTGCAGCTTCCTGAGGAGGAGCTGCTGATCTCATCGCCCTGGGATCCAGTGATAGGACACATGAATGATTCAAAGCTGCACTAGGGGAGGTTTAGAGTGGACATTAGGAAGCATTTCTTTATCAGGAGGGTGGTCAAAGCCTTGGCTTCCTAGAGAGGCTGTCCATGCTCCAAGCCAGTCAGTGTTTAAGAGGCATTTGGACAATGTCCTTAAGATGCTCTGATCAGCCCTGAAGCGATCAGGCAGTTGGACTAGATGACTGCTATAGGTCAGATCCAACTGAAATAGTCTATTCTGTTCTAATTTATCTGCAGGCCAGGGTAGACTGTAATTAGTGGGCCTGCTTTGAAAGCTGGTGGGATTTAATTTAGCCCTTAAGGACTGTTTCCATTACATATATTTCATGTATCACTAAACAAACTAACCTCACGCAGGCCTGCAAAACCTCATATGCACAGCCGAAAATGAAACCTGCAGAGCTTTCTAAAATATACTCCAGAAAATCCTTTGAAATATGAAAACTACTAGAATAACTTTCTGTCAAACAAAATACATTGATTGTTAGAAAGCAAGACATTGCAAAACATCCCTATTTGGCAGAATTTGAAAGTAAATTATATTTGTACCGTATACTTTAGTACTACTACTGTATACTCATGCTTATTGCTGTTTCCAGATTCATAGATGAGGTAGGCAGAAAAAAAATAGAAAAAAAAAATCTTTTAATCAAGATTCTTTTACATTCAGTAAGCTCATGAATTTCAGCATTCATAAGACCAGTAGTCTTCACAACCTGGACAAATCTTCAGAAGAGAGATAAATAATGTAAATTAAGTGTCCTGAACCTCAAAATATTTTATCAGACATCCCCAAAATAACGTGAAAAGCAAAAACATTCTTTAAATAGTCATCAATTCATCTAATATTAAAGAGAAAATCCATGGAACATCCATTTTTTCCTCTTAAAGTTCACAATTACACTAAGGAGATAATTTATAAGCAGGAAAACGCTTCAAAAAATTATTTCACTGAGGCATCAAATCCCTTCAACTCACATTCTTTGTGAAGATCACCAGCAACACGATCAAGAATGGACTTTTTTTTACAAGTTTGGAAAATACCAGAATACAAACTCTCTTCCCTGGAGATGAGGGGATTTAAAAAACACTAAAATAAATGTAAAAAACAATAAATATATATATATAAAAAAAAATAAATCAAGCTCTGCTTGGAAATAAAGACCAGATCCAACAAGGACCTTGCTCATGGTGAACACGTTGCTCATCCTTCCCCATAATACTTGTTCAGTCTGGTGAGCAAGAGTTGTGCTCCCTAAGAAGCGCTGTAGGTACCAGCTAGAAGAACCACCAAACTCAAACCGAGATGCTTTCCATCAGCTTCAGATTGGGAAATAACACCACTACTCACCCTCCACTGGATTTCCTACAGCAAATCCTGACAGAAAACAGACTTCTCACTTGAGTCCCCTCAACTGACCCAGGCAAAACATACCGAGCAGATTTTGAAGCAAAGATTGCAATGGATTGATTTATAAATGCAAGTAGCTAATTCCCCACCTGAAGCTGTACCAGGAAGAAGTTATGCCTTTCTGCATATTCATTTCCAGCAAACAACATCTGCTGCACTATAGCAGATCACTCTACATGCAGAATATACAAGGCAGCTAACACAAGAACAGTGAAAGTCAGCACTTTGTTTGGACCAAAATGGACTAATTCATATCGCAGCAGCTTTCTTTCGCATTCCCGTATGTCAGAAAGCAACTTTCCATAAAAAATATTTCATTCAAAAGAGTGAACACAAGCAACTATAAATGCATAAATGACTTGGGGTCATAACTTCTGCACTAATAAACACCAGGCAATATTTTCCAAGATTATGCCATGATTTGGGGTTTTTTTGGCAAATTGCTTCTTCACCATCTGTTTTAAAATGATCCTCACAGGTGGCTGGCTGGCTGACCAACACCCCTTGCATTTTCTAGTAGGGGTTATACTTTAAAAGGTGTTATCTTAATTACTTTTTTCTTTAAAGCAGATGATAGCAGTTATCTACAGAAAAGGCAGCTGATAATTTCATCAGCCATCCTAGCCATGTTTGTTTCATAATAGAAAGTAAAAATAGGCCATAAGTAATGTTTAGTGCCAATATTAACTTGGATACAAGAGAAACTTTCAACATCCTTGTAAATTGTGATGAAAAGTATACCAACTGGCAGGGCTCAGATCATAGAATGCCGTGGAAGGGACCTCTAGAGGTCCTCTGGTCCAGCCCCTCTGCAGTGAGCAGGGACATCCTCAACTAGAGCAGGCTGCTCAGAGCTCTGTCAAGCCTGAGCTTGAGTGTCTCCAGGGATGGGGCCTCCACCACCTCCCTGTGCAACCTGTTCCAGTGCTCCACCACCCACGTGGTAAAGAACTTGCTCCTTGTTTCTAATCTAAATCCCCTCCTTTCTAGTTAAAAACCATTGCCCCTCGTCCTTTCACTCCAGGCCTTTGCGAACAGGCCCTCTCCAGGCTTTTTGTCAGCTCCCTTCAGGTACTGGAAGGTGGCTGTTGGGTGTCCCTGGAGCCTTCTCCTCTCCAGACTAAGCTAGGGTCCCCAGTATAGAATTATAGAATTCCGTGGGTTGGAAGGGACCTCCAAATGTCATCTAATCAACCCCCCCTGCAGTGAGCAGGGACATCCTCAATTAGAGCAGGTTGCTCAGAGCCTCATCAAGCCTAAGCTTGAATGTCTCCAGGGATGGGGCTCCACCACCTCCCTGGGCAACCTGTTCCAGCATATAGCTTTGTTTATATAACAACCTGCTGAACAAGTCCACAAAGTGATGGGGAGATGCAATCTAATTAATGAATATATTTTGTGACTCCTTATGAGAAGAAATGGTTTTTAAGCACTCAACAACAGTGTCTTAGAATCACTATGCATATGGAGCACTCACACCTCAGTCTTTCTAAATTTAGGAGGTTATGAGAAGAGAAGCTTTTTAAAGCTGGAAAGAAAACACATCTAGTTTGGCTACAGCACCTGGCTAAATACGCTTGTGTCAGTGAAGGGCGGTACAATCTCTTGTGCTACAAAATGCCTTCACTTCCCTGTTCTGAAAGTAGGAGTTGAAGGTCACTGTCATCGCTGTGACCGCAGGTCACTAACGCAGCTGCTGCTGACTGCTGTGTAACGCAATGAGAAGCAACACAGCAGCCCAACCTTCAGTCTCTCAGCTCAGGCAGTTACCAAAATATTCATTATCAAACCCATTTGAGGTATTTCTCTTGGGGAAGAATCTATAATGCTGATTATTGATACTATTATGATACTAAATATTAACTCTGGTTCATAGCAGGAAACAAAATTCTAGTAAAGCATCTATTTTCTCTCTTCTGCCTTCCAGCAGGGGTAGACCAGCTTAGTCCAGCATCTTTAAGGTGGGCACAATGCCAGGATACCTCCCTCCCAGTCACACAAAGGCAAGTCCGCAGCTCCTGGGGTCCAGCATCCACTACCCATTAGGCTCTTCCCCTTGGCACATGGATGCAGTTCTGGGAAAGAGGCCCAAGGGAAAAGCAGAAGGTCAGATGTGCTCCAGCCAACTGGCCATTCCCCTAGCAGCTTTCTCTACATATGATTTACTGTCGCTTGAAAAGCACAGTAAGTAACAGAACACAAAGGCACAAAGACAGAAGGGAAAAAAAAAAATCATCTAAATGTGTGAAAAGTAACACTGCAAGGCCTTCACGGTCTGAGTAGCTGTCCAGATACAGAACTAAATGATTGATCTTGCACCCCAAAGAACTCGATAAAGCTCCGAGGTGCTACAAACAGTCATTGATCATTTGTTAAGGATGTACCGCAGGCCTAGATGGATGATGTGCAAGACAGCAGTGATAGGAGGGATCTCAGGAGGTTCAGTAGAAAACGCATGGATCTGAGGCACGGAGACACGGTGTTCCCCAGGCCGCTGTTTATATCTTGTGTTACCGGCAGCAATGCAGTATCTGAACACTGCTGGGGGAATCGGACTCTAGAACTTCTCTCATCTATTCTGCAAACAGAAAGAAAGAGAAGGAAAGAGGGGTGCAGGGAAGGAGCAAGAGGAAAGAAACCTAGCAAATCCTTCCTAATCAGAATTTTTGAGTATTGAGGTTTTTCCCGGAGTTTCACAAGGGCACGCGTGGTAGACAGCAGGAAGCATTACTCTAGATGGGATCGTATCTGGTAATCACATTGCCACTTGGAAAAGTCAGATCACGCACATCGTGACTGAAAGCCCAGAAGGTTACAAGAACCATGCTTTCCTAGTTTGGATGAAAAAAAAAAAAGAACACCAGACACAGAAAACCAACAAAACCACCATCAACTCCCATTTTCCTTATGCTGAAAAGTTCCATGAAACCTTTGGTAAAAGATGAGGGGAAAAAGTCATCAATTTATACGCACAATTCAAGCAAAAGAAGACATCCACGTTGATCCCATGAAACATTTCAGTCAAAGCATTCAGCAGCAGCTACCAGAAAACATCCACTACCCCAACTTTACTAAGTTCAGGGGAAGTTCTGAGAAGCAATCGCTTTGTCTCTCACCAGAGAAAAAACCAAACAAAGATTCTGTGTGGTTTTCCTAGCCAATGATATACTAAATACAGAAAGTAACAGAGTACATCCTGGAAGTCTGGAAATTAAAGAAACACATTTGGTTATCTCTGTCACCTTGAAAGGATCAATTGCTCTCCCCCATATGTTTTGTAGTATTTTATCTAGGCTTTTTTAATTCCTGAAAACTGGTACTTCCATGCCCCTCAAAAAGTTTCCTCAGCACACTTCCTTAGCAGAATGTCTACATTTAGCCCACACCCAGGGCTAAACTACAGCAGTCGCTCTAACGCCCAGAGTTCACCCCCAGCAGCCAAGAAGAGGAAATGGGGAAAAAGAGACCGAAATGAAAACAGCCAAACTGATACCAACATAAAGTAAACAACGTTATACTCAGCTCAGCAAACGTACAGAAGGCTGTCCTCAAGAACGGAGTCTCCAGCTTAGGGGACCACAAGAGAAACTCCCCTCCCCAAACTTCCCCCTTTCTACTGAGCATGAAGTTTGTGGGATGGGCTCCACCTGTAGCCAACTCGAGTCAGCTGCTCTGCCTGACTCCAAACTGCTAACAGCCTGCAGACCACGGCCCACCTGGGATCCTGTCCCAGCGAAACCAGGACACAGAGATTGCTTGGGGACGTTCATCTCGAACGCACGCTTTTCTCCATCTCGGTGATTTTGTACTACAGCTCACAGAAGAAAAATATTCATTTCAGATGTATGCTACTGACATCAGGGATGTCTGTAATGGTGCAGAAGATGAATTATGGCATCTTGAAGACCTTTGTAGTCGGTAGCAAGTACCCACCTTTCTAGGGGCAGCTGCTCTTCCACAGTATCCTCAGGGAACCTCTCACTCCTCTATAGCCATCCATGGACAACTTCTTTGAGATCAACATGCTAAGGAAACCTGGGGAGATAGATCTGGCCAGGCTTCCTGCTCTGCATGCTGAATGGCTTTTTTAGAAATAGCTTGTCTCTGTAAATTACTCACAATATTACCCGGCGCTGTGCTGGAAAGCCCTGATGGATATAGTTCCAGGAAGATTACAAGAGAGCAGTTCCTACATTTAGCACAGAAGCAGAATAAAGAGAACCACAACACGCGTGATCTGACAACAGCAGCAGCTCTTTTTTAACTCAATAAATAATATTTGTTGTTGTTTTGTTGTTTGAAAAGCAAATGTTAATAAAACATATATAAAATTCCTAGTTTATACTTAGCCCCGTGGAGAGCTTTGAAGGATATGAAGTCTTACCTTACACAATTCCTGCTACTGGATTCATCTAATTCAGGGACAAGAAGCATGTTTTGATTTAAGTAGCAGTCCTCCCCCAGCGTGAACCCTAACCACATACTTAGATTCACTCTGGCTCTGCGATGAAATTAGGCATATTAGCTTAACCCTGTGCTTAGCATTTTGCTTCCTGAAGTCCTACAGCATTTAAAAGCTCTAGACAAGACTGCCAAAGTAAAACAGCAGAGAACTACCTTCTGCTCTAGCTAAGCCCCACGTGTCACTGATAGGAGCAGAATCAGTTCAAAATCAACCACCTTTCTATGCACATGAAGCCCTATTAGCCCATATAACTTGAGGTGTCGCTCACTCAACTTTATCCTATGTCCACTTAGTGCATTTTGCTGAAACAGGGTTGGGGTTTCCTGTGTCAGCTGTTGACGTGATTGGCTTCAATCTCATCCTACTGCCTCTTACTAGAGAGGTGCAGAGAAAACCTGGCCTTTTGTAGCCTTCACAGACAGGCTGTTTCTCAGTGCTAAGTGCTACCTCATAAAAATATACACAGAGCCTTTCTCGCGAAGCCTCGGTGCCGAAGGTCAGTAAATAGACAAAGTCAATACGTTAGAATCCTGCTGTATTAGTATTGAATTTCTCTGATGTATTTCTGTTTGGAATTCAAGTCAAGAGAGGAGCACTGATCCACACTTTTCTTACGGATCTGCTAAATTGCTGCCATGCATTACACCACTAAACCTGCTGGACTCCCAGGTGCAGTTTCATTTAAAGACTGCAGAAAATTCACACATTAATAAGAACGCTTGCCAGAACCTGATGTCCTCTGCAGGTGTGAGGAATCTGTCTGATACTCTTCACTGCCTTTGTGAAAGCCCATCACTATTTATTCTTTCCTTTCTGCACGAGCCCTTTTTTTAACCTCTTGCCAACTACACAGGCAATTACTTTGCCCATCCAAGTTACAGTTAAAAACTAGATACTACCGCTTACTCGTTTCACGTGCAACTTGTATGTTTGACTTGGCTAGATGTAACAGCCTTTCTAGCTCCCAAGTGAAGGCAGTAGGAGGAGACTCCAGTAATGAAAGATTTAGTACAGTCTGGATGCAAAGCAGAACATATCAAGAAAGTGGCAGATAGTCATGAAATACGGTGCAGAAACCTCTGAGCTAGTGTGACATGCCAGGAAGCTCATACAGCTGAGTGCAGCAGCATCAGCTCAGCATGAGAGCATATGAACACGCCAGAGTACAACCCCGGGTCCATTCTGGCTCCTCCTTTCTTCACTGGCAGTAGGCAAATCTAAGAATCGTGTAGTTCAGGGGCTGAGCCTTGCTCAGAGTGAAGCCAATGGTGCTGCAGCATCAGTGCACTCTGTTCTGAGGTTAGAGAGGTGACACCTCTCTAAGCTTCCCTTCAGCATAGCACTTCTCCACTCCAGGGATCGCAGACTTCGTCACTCAGAGCCAGGCCAGCTTCTGGAGTTTCAGGTTAGCAAAGCAGACACAAGCTTGGTTCGACCATGCCCCAGGAATGAAATGTGATTTGCCTACAGTTGAAAGTAGGGCTAAGAGATGCCTCTGTTATTTGCTAGATGGAAAGCTGTGACTTTCTATTATCTTAAGAAGCCTTACACGTTTCACTTCTCTGACCCGCAAGGTACACAGAAATCGCAAAAAATAACAGGAAGAAAGGCAAAGCAAATGCACATCGTGATGATTTGATGTTGCCTTTTGCCTAAAGCAATTTGATATAATTAGCCATCTCACAAGTAAAACCTTTACATTTTATTCTTTCATCCATTTAAAATAAAAACTGTACATTGGCATTGGTAGCTTGTCATTTTAATCGACTTTGATGTTTGCAAGCTTTGAAATATCATGTTCAAATTTGTATGCAAATTTGTGTTTCCAATTACATCCTCATTAGTTCTTCTGGAACTTCATCTTAATATTCACAAAATGTTTATAGCTTCCTCTGTTGTTTTCCTGAATTGCTTTAGAATGAAACCCAGTATACAAAAAAACCAATGAAGAAATCCATTAACACTCAGTAACTTTCTTAAACATCACATTTAATTTCTAAGGATGTTCTAATTTGTCACTTCAGAAAGTTCAGATATCTATGCACACCCCATCTCATAGCATGTTAAAAATCATAGTCAAATGGGTTTGTGTCTATAGCATCGCCCACCTCTATAACCTGCTCACTTGAAGAGCCTGTTGCCTTTAATGAATGTTTTGGTGCACATGAAATACTGTTTCACATCCTTAAATGGAGTGAAGTTAGGATTACTTCCTACACTTCAGCGGAACAAAGCAAATTTACAGCAATTATGAATCTAGTTTATTTTTGATTAGCTACCCACCTCCATTGAAAAGAGGAGTAACATTTTAAGCTCAAGTGAAGTAACAGCCACACTGCTACAAAAAAACCCCAAACCAAACAGAAAAACCCCTAACAACTCCTCATTGCCAGAAGGGTTGACTTTTGGATGAACCCTGGAACTCGTTAGTACATAAAATGCAGATCTGGAAGAATGGCAGGAAAGAAGGGCTGGAAGGGAGCATCAGGTCATCCGGTACCTGACACCACGCTGCCCAGGAGCGGTGGTATGGAAATGCACCCAGGCAGACATTGTCCAACCTGCTGCCACAAATGTCCCTTCTTGGAGACTTTACAATTCCCCCAAGCCACCTGTCACCAACAGATTATTCTCTAATGTCCACTTTGTAAACATTATTTCTCTCCATGATGTGTCAGAGCCTGAGAGTACAAAACGTAACAAAGGAAATCCCCAAGTGAGAATGTGGCAGTGTCCCGTTTTAAGAGGAAAAAAATTGTAAGGCAGCCACTAGAAATAACGCGAACAATTAAGAGTGAGACTGCGTTGTACCTGCGCGTGCAGGAGAAGCTACGCGATACAAGCCAGAGAGGCATGGCTCTCCCTGTTCTTGCACTCAAAGTCAATACAGTCCCACTGGGCTCCATATAAATGCTGACTTTTCCAGCCTTTCACTAAAACCTGCAGTCAAGAAAACAGCAAAGAAGCTACAAAGATAGAGGCCAACTCCATCCAAATAAAAGGTGGTCAGGTTTCATACCTATTACCCATTTTTGCTGTCAGCAAAGCGTACTGTAAGCAAACCTAACTTAGGTTCATATGTTACTTTTCATGTTAGCAGGCCTGAACACATTACAAGCTTTTTAGCACTAATAAATTTACAACAATATGTTAAGGGGTTTTTAATGACTTTAAATTAACGCTGATCTTCTTAATTAAACTTTTTTCATTAAGAAGTAAATCTGTGCCTGAACCAGATCAATTTAGTCTAGCATGCCACCAGCATACAAGATGGGTATTACAGAAACACTAGCAATGCACATCTGCTTCTTGCTCCAACAGAGCTCGTTCCCTTCCTACAGGCAGGCGACAGTAACTGCAGTTCAGAGAGTGGGAGTAACGTCAGATAAAACTTGTCTAGCACTGTCTCAGGCTGACATTTGAAATGTGCGATGCTCAGCAGAAATCAGAGTTAATTTTGCAGGTCTTTAAAAACAAGATTGGAAACTTCTCCCTTTGTCTGAAAGCAGTATCTTGAGGCAAGTAATTACCTAGAAGAGTGGGACACAGTGACAGTCCGTAGGACTAGTCTCTGAAATCATAACAGAAATATTTCTCAGTGGTAACTTTAAGACAAAAGACGAAACAATTTGAAAGTCTTCCTGGATCCTTCTTCAACTTTTAAGCATTTTGTGTACGGTGGAAGCAACTACACACATGAATTAGATACATAAAATGTAGAGTGCATAGAAAGGCTTTTGACGAATTATTATAAACTGCTACCAAACCCCCTCATTTCAGAAGGGGTTATTGGCGTGTAATAAAGTAAGATATTTTCTTTTACTGCTTTCTTCCCAACTGGTGAAGAGCAAGAAGATGCAGTGACTAACTGCACGTGCTAGCCATAAATTAGACACGTGCACGGGCACCACAAGGTACTTGCTTGCGGGTCATTTGCAGTTTGCTAATGTCAGAGATGAACCAAACAGCAACTGTGAATTCCCACCGGGCCTGGGCCATACCAGGGGGACCAGGATTCCTCAGCACATGGTACCGCTCCGTGACCTGACTGCGTTGGCATGTCTGCAACACACCTAGGGCATGGGCAAAAGGACCCAGGAATACAGGACCCAGGAAGGTCACCAGGCCCAGCAGAGTGGCCCAAATCTACAGGACTGTTTTTCCCTCCTCTGTATTGCCTTAGGGCTGGGAGATCAGGCCAGGTTGCAGGTCTAAGTCCCAGTACTTCTGCCTAGAGTCAGCTCTCTGAGGAGCAGTTTGTTGGGACCGGCAGCGGAAGCATGCTCTGAATTCACTGTCCATAGAGACAAATGCCTGCACAGCAAAAACATCACTGGAGCTGGTTAAAAGTTGCTCATTTCTCCTAGTCCAGACCAGAGGCTAGGAGATGACAGGACACGGGTCCTGGCCCTGTCTGTACTACTGGATTCTTTCATTTGTTTCATCCAGATCTTCTCACCAACTACAGTTCATTCTTAAAAGAGGAGAGCTCTATAACTTGTCATATCAAAGCTATGGTTATATTTGAAGGCACAATCTGAATATTTCTGATATATGAACAATATCCATGCCAGCCTTCCACCACAGTTACAAAGTAAATGATGTTTTTTAAAAGACACATGCTTTTTTTCCTAATGATAGTCTGCTTGCTTCACTGGAAATAGAGGCTAAATGATCACACAGATCATGGTATTTTATATTGCATCTTCCTCAGAGATTGGCATTGGGAATGGAGGGACAGTGAAAAACAGGCAGAGCGTGCTAGAGCCTGCAGTGCTCCCACACATCCTGGGCACCTAACAGCAAGCAGTCTGGGACAAGGTTTTGTAAGGCTTTCTGCACCTCAGGTTTCAAAGTCCTGCTTTTGAAAATTCAAAGTCATATTAAACGAGAGAAGATCTCAGTATCAAACCAAATTTGTAAGCTATTCGCCAGTGAATTCACCAGATCAGCTAACAGACAGGTACCTGGGAGAAAAGAAGGAACACTGTGTGACTGTATTAACACAGGATTCAGAGAGACACCCGAGAACCACAGCAGTAGCAAGTACTAAGCAAGGTCAAAAGAAGGAAAGACCCTCAAATAGATTTTCCTTGTAAAAAAACCTTTCTGCGAAGTGTCAACAAACACCACCAACAGGGAATAGGCAGAGGGGTGTGTTCTAATGTTGCTGTTAATTGGGCAACTGTGCAGCAAACAACAAATGTTAAAGTACACTGGTGATGCCTAGTGATTTGGAGAATAGTCTGACCTCACCTCCTTTTCACCCTCCCGTCAGGTATTTGTACGCATTGGTAAGATCCAGCTGAGCCTTCTCTCCCAGTTGAACAATCCCAGCTCATGCAGCCTCGCCTCATATCATCAGTGCTCCAGTCTCTTGATCATCTCTGTACCCCTTTGCTGGACTCCTTCCAGTATGCCACTGTGTCTCCTGTACTGAAGTTCTTTACCATGAAGGTGGTGGAAGGCTGGAACAGGTTGCCCAGGGCAGTGGTTGAGGCTCTATCCCTGGAGACACTCAAGGTGGGGCTTGACAGAGCTCTGAGCAGCCTGCTCTAGCTGAGGATGTCCCTGCTCTCAGCAGGGGGGTTGGACCAGATGACCTCTAGAGGACCCTTCCAACCCCAACACTTGTATGTTTCTATGATGCAGTACTCCAGATCTGATCTCGCCAAGGCTGAGTAGAGAAGGATCGCCTCCCTCGACCTGCTGTCTACTCTATTCCTAATGCAGCCCAGGAGGCTGTTAGGCTGCTTCACTGCAAGGGCCCATTCCTGGCTTACGGTCAGCTTGGTGTCCAGCATGACCCACAGGTCCTTCTCTGCAAAGCCATTTCCCAGCCACTTGAACCCGAACATGTACTGGGGCGTGAGGTTATTCCTCCCAGGTGCAGGGCTTGGCTTTTCCCTTTGCTGAACTTCAGGAGGTTGATATCAGCCCATTTCTCCAAACTACCCACTTCCCTCTGAGCAGCAACACAACCAGCTGATGCACCAGACATTCCTCTCAGTTATCGTCTGCAGACTTGCTGAGCGTGCACTCCACCACCTACGCTGCTAATAAAGATACTGGCACCAACAGCAACCCTTGGGAGACGCCACTCCTGACCATCTTCCACGTGGACTTTGTGCCACTGCTTACGAACGATCACATTTACACGTTCCTTCTTCAGATTACCAACGCGTTCCGACTGCGTGAGGTGCGTCGGGTAACGCCGCACTGCGTTCTACACCAACAGGGAACTGAGGAGCAAAACACCAGCGTAGCACTTGTGATGCGGACGGCACGACAGAACTTTCTGACAACTCGCAGGCCAGAAAGAAACAGAATTCATAAATTACCAGTTCACAGCAGCAGCCACCTGGGATAGAACTGTGACTGCCAACGGGGCATAACTGTGAAAGCTTTAAGCTCAGACAATTCAGCATGGTCTGATTTTCTAATCGTAAGTTAACTTTGTGCTTGCTCTGCTACATAAAGCCACGAAAAGTTCATCTATATGTTACTGATCAACGCAGGGAAAATCTAAAGGTTTATTCCTACAGTATTACCTACGACGTACATGGTTGAGATGAGAGTATGTGTTGACAGTGCAGCATATATATGTCTTTCCTAGTAAAAATCAATCAGGTAGGAGAGTTAAAATAGCGTCTGACTGCATAACCTGTCTGTCCCAGAGGACAGACTATTACTCAGAATCCTAGGTTATGCCTTTTAATTCTGAACACAGCCAGAGGAACCAAAAAATGTGTGCCAGGTCTAGAAGAAGGGGATGCTCAGACCAAGGCATGAGTGGCGTGCCCTACACAAGAACTTGGCACACCTTCATTGCTCTCCACTGTTCCTGTCCTCACTCGTGCATAGGTCTTCTATCATCATCACCTTCTGGAAGATTGATTTACCTGTCCTACTGGAATTGGCTTACTTGTCAGGATCTTGGCAGATAATCTGCCACTAACCTTGTCTGAAAAGTTATCACGTCATTCACACAGTTACAATTTCTGCACTAAAATAATAAAGAGTTGGGAAGTACGTCCTTCCTGCTGCAGGTGTGAGTTGAGCGATACACTTACTCGTAAGACCGCGCAAAACAATTCTGATAAAAGAATAATACTGCCAAACCTTCCCCAAAACCTCAACCCCACGGTCAAAAATAACTCTGAAAACTGTCTAACAAACTATAGCACATCCCTGGCTCCTAAGTGCCTTTAATTGCTTCACAGTCATTGGAGACTTCTCTCCAAAGT
The DNA here is from genome assembly GCA_024611175.1 of Megaceryle torquata. Classification (NCBI taxonomy): domain Eukaryota; kingdom Metazoa; phylum Chordata; class Aves; order Coraciiformes; family Cerylidae; genus Megaceryle; species Megaceryle torquata. Next base: position 37,090 of record JANIJG010017394.1, on the reverse strand, counting down.
CAGTGAGCTCTCACAGTTGAATTTGAAGCTCCTCTGAGCATGCTGTGGGTTTCCTTTTGCTGTTGGAGGGATGGAATGGTGAAGGAACGAGTGAGTGAATCCTACAGCAATGAGAGATTACTAGAGCCATTTCCCTACACTTGATTGGTCTTTTCTCTCAGTTCCATTAAGGGCATTTCTCTTTCTTTGTAAATTATCTGCCAGACTACAGCCTCTCCCGGATCTCAGCAGACTCCTGCTTTTGGTAGCACTGATTTATGAAGCCCTTATTGGGACAGACTTAATCTATCACAGGAATTGTTTTTTTCCTCTCAGAAGCCAGTATAGCAGATGTGATAAAGCACCTGTGTAATAGGCTTTCTATGCTGCTGCTGCCCGAGGATGTGGTTTACCACACTATTTGTGAATTATGGCATATATTCGGAGCTTAAGTAAGCCTGTGCAGGGTGAATGAATTACAAAAGTGAATGGTGGAGATGACAAACACATCGAATACAGTGGCTCAAGCCCTGGCTGAAAGAAATGAATTGGGTTTTGACAGCAGAAAGCAGAAGATACTGCTTGTGTTAGACTGTGCAAAGCAAGTAACCCAGTAAAGTAAAACACTGAGGTAGAGACCGGGTGCCTTTTCAAAAGGACTAGCTTGCAATTATTGTTTCTTTTCCTACCTCGTCAGCTAAGTCTGGGAACAATTGTTTCTGGGTTTGTACAGCTGCATTTCTTTCTTTAGTCTCCAAACCACTTTGGCCATAAAAAAAAATAAATTCAAAACTTAGGTGAAAATCCAAGGACAGAATTTGACTCTGTATTGGATATTGGATTGTTTGTCCAAAGATGAAATATGTGCCACTTATACTATTTTAATATTCCAAGATTCAACAGCACATAAATTGTTTTTAAGATTCAGTTGAACGACATCAACAAACAGTTTAGGCCCATTGTTTCTATCAGTTTGCCTTCAAGCCATACTCTTGGTAAGTAGAGTTTTTATTTCAGGAAGATATGTGTCTTTGTCTTGTGTTAAAAGGCAGAGACATAAGACAAGTGGGGATTTTTTTGATAGTTCAGATTAATTAATTTGAAATACTCAATTACTGAGAAGTAACCTACTAGCAGATTTAGAGTGCTGCTTCTAGTACCAAACAGGCATTACAGTGCAATCTTTCAACAATAATATATTAAAAACATAATTGGCTTTCACTTAAACAATTAATAAATAAGACAGCATTTATGACAGATTAATTTGCTTCCAAAGAAGAAATTTTTTTCAAAACATATTTGAGAATCACTCTTCTCCCTATCAAGAGATGACTGTAGAGTTCTGTGTTCTCCTGGAGTTAAGGCAGAAAGAAAGAAAACCAAGTTTGAGATGTGTCTACATGAGGAATGGGAAACAAACTGCTGCCAAATTCAAGTGAAACGTCACATCACACCCAATCAATTCCAGACTGTGGGAGGAGAAGGAAGCCTTGCATCTACCACCTTTCTCATATACCCTTGGACTTGTGTCAGCTCAGCAAGAGTAACTATTTTAATTCACTAAACAAAACCAGCATAGGTGTCAGCCTCTTCCTATACACTTTCTAAAACCCTTCATCTATTCAACTTACCACTTATGTAATGAGACCCAGCAGTTCTGAAAAAGGCACCTTTTGCAATTTTATGCCATTTCTTAAGTATCTCTATCTGCGACAATGACATGAAAAACTCAAAAGACTCCCCAGAAGATTTCCTATTTATTACAACCTTCTCATTAAGATTATATAAACTGATACAAAACTATATAATCTTTTCCATGTGGCACAAAGCACATGAAAATGTGAGAACAGCAATAAGGAAACACTACATATTTGGTACGTCGCAGAGAAAGAACTAAAGAAGGTGGATTTGGTAGCTAAAAGCCCAGGGCAAAGTCAAAGCCATTAATAGCTTCAGTTCATTTGTTTGGGAAGAACGTAATTGGCTTGAATGAGATTCAAATATATCTGATCTTTTACCCATTAAAATTAAAAATAAAAAAAAAATTGGCTTAATTGGAGACTTACGCATGATTTCATGGCTTATCAGACTCAAGGGATAACAGGATTTTTAAAGCTTAAAATCACAGCTTAGCTCAGTTAATTGGTTTTCCAAATACATACATTATTTTTAAGAAGCTGCTGCTAAGACAACCACTTCTAGAATAAGCTTTCAGAAGTACCCAAAGTGAGTGTCTAAACACGACCCCACTGATGGCAGATGAGCTTTATTTGATGTGTTTCTGAGTTCCACTATTGCTCAGTGTTTTGGCACGGCCGAACGCGGGATGCACAGCAGTGATCTATGTCCTAGCTGGTTCTTACTTGAAACAGGACTCGTTTCCCTCTACTGGCAGATCTTTAAATCAACACAGGACTTTGCCATCATGATGGAAGAGAAAGCATGGGAAAATCTGCTAGCATCTGTGCTAGGCTATACAGGTTTATCAAAAGATGTACAGTGTGCCAGCGAAGAAGGAAAAAAGTAGCAGTAAGGAAAAAAAAAAAAAAACTTAACCAGTTTTTGCAAGGGCCCTGGGAAAATGCCCATTACACTTCACAAGTAAAATCAATTTGTCTTTTTCTTTTTTTTCCTTTTTTTTTTTCCTTAGAGGGTTCAAAGGAACTCATGTATCTGCACCAGCTCATTGAAAATCTGCAGAAAGGCAGACAATGCCTTTCAAACTAAAAACCCCATCAAACTACCAAAACCTCTGAAGTTATTCCTCTGCCCAAGGTATTCAAAGCCCTTGGTAGTGAAGAAGTTGATTTCCTGGTAGGAAGCTCTCTGTATCTTTGTAATACACAGGCTAGATGAAAACTTGACCTTCGAGATGAAAAGAGAAGAGTTTGGCTCCATGGGGAAACAAAGTGAATCCCAGCTTAGCCAGAGGCGAGAGGTATTTGTAACCAGTTAGTCCTGACAGAACTGTGAGGGAAATACAAAGCCCAAGGCCTAGCTGAAGGTATGCCCTTGGTCCCGTTTAGCTCTCTGCCCTGAGCTACATCTGTACAAATAATCAAATAATACACAGTTACGAAGATACTACCTGATAACAGTTACACCATTTGCCTGGACACAGCTTCTAGAGCAAAATCTCTCACTGGACACCACAACACAGGGTCCTCTTGGGAAAAGTACATCAGGAAACTCCCCAGTTCAGAATCCTGGAATTGCAAGTGGTATTCCGAAGTCTGCAGGAGCAGGGGCCCTCCATGCAAAGACAGTCTTGAGAAAGGCTGAGAAGAGCTGGTGTAGCTCCACCTGCTGCTATGACATCGTTAAAATACATTGAGGTTTTCCTTTCAGTACTGCTTACATCTGGTCTAGACAGCAAAGTCAGGCTATCTAAAAAATCTAAGTGTATTGGATTAGGTTTCACAATTAACCTTCAGAAGCAATAGAAACAAAGTAATATCCCAAATGGGTAAGTTACTCTATATACACTTTATCTCTGCATTTAAAGGCTAGACAACCTCATGGACAAAGTACCATAAAGCACTTTGGGCTCTATCCATCACATCACTCCTTGGGCATTTCACTATATACAAAACCAAGCCAGCCACAAATTTAAACTCAGTTCCTCACTGACCTACTCAACAGTAAGGTCAATCATCCTCCTCAAATCATCATCTCCATTTACACATCTGGATCACTGATATTTATCACCTACAAGCAGCTGAGTTATCAGTCATGAGTAATAGCAGCACTTGGCAAGTTTCGTGACTTCGATGCCTAACTCCCCCAAACTTCCCAAACATTTGTGTTTTTTCCTCCTTGTTCTTCCATATTTTGGAAGTTCTCTGGGATTTAAACACATCTAATAAAGGGCTTCAAGATAATTAATAGCTTTATTTTCGTTAAGGGACTTCTAAAACACATTTACTTCTGAAATAATCAAGCATTATACATTGCTCTGTTTTTGCTTTCGTCTTTTTGTGCTATATTGAACCAGACATCCTCCTTGCAGGGCTTTTGCACACAGTGAGCCTACATTTCACTGCTTCATTTAACTTCTTTGCTCTGAAAGACTACTTTGTGCCTGCTAATATTCACCCTTTTTATGCAGTTGCAGATTTAAGGTAGGTTCTACTCCCGCTGCATATTTTCGTATTTCTTTCACCCACTCACAAAGGCTTCTAAAAGTTCTCAAAAAGTATTACCCAAGGAAAGCTTTTGCTATCAGCATGATTTTCAACACATTTTACCCAGCCCTGTCTCATTAGCTGAAATAGCCATTTAATCTGCCAGAAATGTCTTGATGCCACTGTAAAATAAATCATATCTCCAGATATGATTTACTCCTTTTATAAGCAGCTAGAATTCATCTAGATATAAATGTATGCATTCACTTTTCTAAAATCTTCCAAACAACCCAATTTCTCTTTGAAGTGTTTAAAAACGCAGGTTGGAATGTGTCTAAGAGCATAGATAATGGCATTCAGAAAACAAAAATCCACTTGTTTTCTCATACTCACAAGAAAATAATCATGTTCTTTAACTGGAGAAAACTTATTTAATAATAGACCCAGCAGCCTTTGCATTAAGCAGCGCCCACCCACTCTTCACTTGACCTCTCTAAGCAGATAGGTGGAAATGGCTGTTGTTATTAGCCTATGCTGATCAGCCTTTGCATTTATGGTTAAACTTCCATCATACAAAATCAACATTTCCATTTGCATCTTTAATGTTCTCTCTACCTTCAAATGTTTTCCAGTTTTTGTTTTCTTGTGGATTAGGTATTTTTCTTCTACTTAAGAGCTTGAAATAGTTTTCACAGATTATGTATTTATTTATCTGAAGGTGAATTTTCTTCAAAGTCTGCTTTGTTTTTTTCAATAGATACCTTATTCCACTTTTCTATAAAGGAGGATATTCATCCAGACAAGAGAATTGGTTGTTTTACTACTGTAGAAGTGTTGCTATTATAAAAGAGGCAATTAAGTTTGGTGTGGCTTCTAGGTGTATTTCACATTTCATTTAATAAACGTAAGTTAGGGACATATAATTAAAAAGAGAGCTACTATGGTCTGAACTGCTACTGAAAGCCACCCCCAAATTCTTCAGCAGACCAAACCCAAGACCAATTTCAGATTTAACTGACTGTCTTTACTGAGGCTATCTTGCCTATTGTAAAGTTCATCATAGGAAGATATCCATTTGGAAACTCACTCCCAATATATACCACAAGAATTTCTCAAGTCAAAGCATGACAAAAAGACCTTTAAAAGTGCTTCAGTTCGCCTTCTAACTGGCCTAACAGAACTTAAATGACATGATCATATGGTAGAAGGCTCAGTATGGATCTTTTTGCAGAATCTAGAGTGTAGGCATTACACAAATAGATAAAACACACACACACACACCCCAAAAGGTTTATGCACTCTCAAACAATCTGGCTCTCACACAGAAACACTTGGAAGAGATGTAACTAGGACAAAAAATAAATAGGTGTTTATCACTTCCTTCTAAAATGCTCAGGAATAATCTTCCCACCCACACAATCCTAAACCCACCAGGATTAATTAATTCACAGAATCACTCAATTTCCTAGATGGGGAAAGACTCTTAAGATCATCTAGTCCAATCATTAACCTAACACTGAGGACAGCTTGACTAAACCATATCCTCCAGCACTACATCTACGTGACTCTAAAATACCTCCAGGGATGAGGACTCAACCACTTCCCTGGGCAAACCGTTCCAGCGCCCGATAACCCATTCACTCGAGAAATTCTTCCTCATACCTGATCTGAACTTCCCTGGGTGCAACTTAAGGATATTTCCTCTTGTTCTATCACTTGTTACTCGGGAGAACAGACCGCCCCCCACCTCTCTACAACCTCCTTTCAGGTAGTTATAGAGAGCAATAAGGTCTCCCCTGAGTCTCCTTTTCTCCAAGCTAAACAACCGCAGTTCCCTCAGCCGCTCCTCCTAAAACATGTGCTTCACCAGCTTTGTTGCCCTTCTTTGGACATGTCCACATATAAATTATTATCTGACTGCAAAAATACTTTTTTTTTTTTTTTGCCTCAGAAGCAAGATAGAATTGCCACAGGAAAACCTGAGTTTAGCCCCATAGGTGGTGCTTGCTTAGCCCAAGGGTCCTGCTGAAGCATCCTTCCAGCTACTAGAAAGGCAGGAATTTGCCAGTCCCTCCACTGCTGGGAGACAAAGCCCAGTGCTGACTGACCTGAGCAAAATCCATCTGCTTGGAGACCACAGGGTGTAATCGGGAGCTGCATGGGGCCAACTGGAGCTGCTGGTGCTTTTCAGTGTTGCTCATCACCAAGGGGAGGATCTGCTTTTGCCTAAAAAGCACAGTCCCTTCTGTGTCCTAGTATGCAAAGCTATTTACAGAACCACCTAAACCAAGTCCTTATTCACCCTAAGCTCTGTAAGTCAAGCATCTGTGGGAGAAAATATTGTCTTAGAATAAGGAAGAGCTCAAGGTTCTGGAGTTCAGAGCCTAAGAAAGGACTGGAATTGGCTGTTAATGTACCTTATGGACAATGGTGGTATTGTATCATCAAAAATAATCTGAGCCACATCACTATAGTGAAAAACAAATGGAGGGTATTTTGTGGTGCCTTGTGCTTATTTCTTGTCGCATTTGTTTCTGTTTGAATTGAATGATTAGTCTCCATAATTAGTCTTCCAGCCTCAGAGAGATTTTACCCTCCAAAGGGGTAAGAGCAATGAGCACTGTAAATGGTACACTATTAATACTACAGAAGGACATAAAAAGCAACACTTGTGATATGACTGCTGGAAGGGGTTATTTTACCAGATTGGATTTTTCTTAGCTGTTACTTTTCATGAGTTACTTTAGAGTCTGTTTTCAAAATGTATTTACTCTAGTCAATCTGTTATCATAGATGTGAACATTTCCACTTTCTTGCTCTCTCGCTGCTAGAACAAGCCCTAAACTTTCAAGGGTTTAGGTTTACAATCAAGTATAGAAAAGAAATTCCAACATAGATAGATGGTGTAACTACACATTGTTACCATTTTCTAGATCTGTCAGCACTGAATGTTTAACAGCAACGCCTGTCAGACATTGTAACTTTGTGAAAACAATTAGGACTTGTACAAAGTTATCACATATAAATATGGAAAGATTTCTTAGAAATTTCTGCAAATGGTTTGGAATTAGAAAACATAATGCTCCACAAATACAGGAAGCAAGTTCAATTCCTGCTGCATAACATTAAAAGGTAGAGATGAGAAATAGAAAGAAAAAAAGAAGTAGACACCGTGTAAATGCCTACGATTCAACCTCCTTCAACAGAAAACCTGCAAACAGAGCTGCCCTGTTTTCCTAAATCAGTTAAGGAAACTGGGTTTTACCTGTGGACAGGTGTGATTTCCAAGCACGATGACACCCAGACTTGTGACGGCAGCACGAGAGGCACACAGAGACTGCCAGCAGCAGTCCAGGCCTCCTTTGGAGCCCCCGTTGATGGGTAGTTTGCCAGGAAGGACTTAGATACCACTAACAGACCAAGCCAGGAGAGAGCTCCCCTTCCTGAAAAGAGAACATACTGATACTCAAACAGAGAAGTATCTGTATCACATTTCCTTTCCACTAACTCTTATGCATTCTCAGTATATAGAATTGCTCTCACATTTTCACTGTCAAAAAGAAAAAGGAAGTTTCTTTTTAAAATTAGGTCTAATTAATGTGGCCAGTCATACATACATCAGTATATTAAGAATAAAATGCTCAGGATAGAAACCATTAGTCTTGCTGATTTGCTAGGCTTTTTGGAACTGAGATTATAGTCAAGTTTTTACTTGGCTTTGTGAAAACTTCCACATATGAGAGTCTTAAGACATCTGTGAATTGAGACTGAATATCATCTCCCCATTTGACTGTCTCTAGCAATAAATACTGTGCTCTGTAAAAATTATGCTGTTCAGCTCTGGCCTGAGATCTACCATCTGCAAATAGCCAGGTGATATTTAGAGACAAGTGAAGTTCAGCACGTGCAATTCTTTGCAAGATGAGAGCTTACGTTAACATTACAACTCCTCCAAGTCCTTGTCTTGACTGGCACATGCAGAGATAATTTATTACTGAAGTTTAAAAATCCACAGACATAGGCTCAACACTCTGTACTTCAAGAGAATTTGAGATCAAATTCTGGAAACAGTTCTCCACTCTGAATACTCCATCTATTTTCTGTCTCTTCTCCCCCACTTCTATTTTTCACATTTCCAGAAAAACAGCAATAAGCCTCATCAGTCCTATTCCCTCAGAAGAGTCTAATTTAGCTGTTCCATGTGGCAATGTGCTCCGAGTTGAACTGCTTCTGCTGCTTACCTTAAATACATCAACAAAACCATTTCTCATCTTTATTTATAGAGCAACGGCAAATAATGGAGTAGTTCTTCCAATGAGCAAACTAAATAACAGCAAGGATATAAATACAGATCAAAGATTAATTAGAGACTAGGTGAACCCCTTTGTTCTAATTGAAAATTCACTTGATGAGTCACATCTCTTCCTTCCAAGGAAAATCCCACAGTAAGAGAACATTAGACAAGGAAATCGTGCAAACACAGAGATGGTTCTTGGCAGACAGTTCTCCTCTCTCTGGCATGGGAAGAAAACAGTTGTGGATTTTAGATGCTTTAAAAATTTGCAGTTAAAAAAATCTTCCTAACAGCTAAGGTTTGAGTGTTTTACACAAGGATATAATTTCTTCCTATATTCTCCTCCGAAATGGACAACAAGCAACTCCTTTTCATTTTTCTACAGCCATTTAAATATTTGCTTATTCCTTCTTTCTTCATGCTTCCTTCTCTTTCTCTCTTAAACCTTTTATTTTATTTCCTTGGCCTAACTAAATATGGCCAATTCAATCGTATTTTCTTCACAGCTTATTACAGCTTTTTATTAAAATAGTCCTTGAAATAATTTACAGGTAAAAAAAATGTCAATATATGATCTGAAGACTTAAAATCACAAGGTTTGTACTGAGCCTAACTGTACAGTTTTGTTGAAGCTACAGGGTTTGGCAGATTTTACTTGAGGCTTCGTGGGAAGCAGTGCTTGCTGGAATATTTATAAAGCCTTTGGTTCAGACCTACTGGATGCCCTATTTAAACCACCTATCTCCACGTCTGTGCTCTGCCAGCATCTGCATTAGAACGGACAATGAGAACCAGCTCAAAACACACAAGAATGTGCCGGGACATCATCTCTTCTGAATTATTCCCAGTTAAACTAGGCGTATGTCACAACAACCCTCTGTATTCTAGATGAAATTTTGACAGGCATGTTGCTTCCGATCATCGTGAATAACGGAGCTGAACTACGGGAGAAGAAAAACTATGGATATTTATTACATATCTTGCTGATTGAAAAGTGCAGTTTGAACACATCCTACAGAGAAGGAAGCCTAGCAGTGAATCAGCTAGCTTCTAGCCATACCTCTGATGACGCTGGTTTCTTATTTTGCCTTTCATTCTATCCCTCAACTTGGCCTTGAGAAATGCTGTCACCAATGCTGCCTGTTGCTGTGGGAACCAGTTATGTTAAATAGGATGTTAATCCCTTCTGCCTGTCATTTATTCTAGGCAGGTGGAGCAAGGCATCTATGTAAAGATCAGGCTATGAGTCTGGGGCTCTTTCATGCACACCAAGTAATTTTTAGGCTTTAGATTCACAAATAAAATGATGTTAGATTTAAATGGGTATAATGCATCCCTTCCCCAGCCCCAAGGAACATGGAGTTCTACACCCATATATAAACTGAGATTGCTAGGGAGATGTAGGATTGGATACACTCTCTCTCCAAGCAAGGCCTGTCTGCAGGATCCTGTCTCCTCCCTCTCTCTGGGGGAGGAAAAAGAGTGGCTGAACACTGTGTTCTGGGCTCTGTAACATGGATGTTTTGTAATGGCTAATACCTCTGCTATGGGGGATTTCCTCCATATGTCTTACAAGTATTGAATATTCTTCATTTTTATCTTTAAAAAGAAAAAAGGGAAAAAAGAAAAATGAAGAAAACTGTTTCCAAAAGCTATCTGCACAATGCTCAGAATTGTACTGGTTTTCCCTAACGCGAAATGCCGCAACCTGGGAATTAAAATTGAATCATCAGGCTTAGATGAATGTTACAACTGCATGTAAAGTGCTCACACAGAGAGATTTAAAACCTGACTTGATTCACGCTTCTTCGTCCATTTAAATGCACAGCGCAAGTTAAAAAGTGGCAGGGCTTCTTTAGAGGTCTAATCAATGCTGATGCATAATCTTTTTTCAGTTGGGATAACTGGCCCTTCCATTCCTTTTCCTTCTATTGCAGATACCTACTCATAGTCTGGTTTGTATTTATCTTTTTCCCCCCTCAAACTTTTTGAGCAAAAGCCTCAGCTCAGATGGGTTTTCTCAAGTTCTGAGCAGTTCCACCTCTTACTAAAAATCCAGAATCCAAAATCACTTAGGTAAGTGTTACCCACATTCCCCAAACTTCTCTTTTCTCTCAGAATCATTTCCTTTTTTCTGTCACAGAATACCATTCTTGTATCAAAGGGATGTGAAAGTAGAACCCTTGCAATCCCTCTCATGCTTACATACTAGAATGGCAGATTAGCCCCTGCTAAAATAATAGAAGGTGAACTGCAATACTCACATAACTCCACAGAGGCAGAAAATGGCAGTTTTGTTTGCTTCATCTGCAAGCCTGATGGTACAATTTCATATGTATACAGATAATTAGGCAATCCTTTTGTGTTAAATATTTCATAGCCCTTCATTGTTTCATCATTTTCACTGAAAACAGCTGGTAATGCCCATCAATGAAAACGGGGTGGATTTTTAATTATTATTATTTTCTGTTCAACAGGCTTGTTAATATATGCTGTAAATCATTTAAAAGGCCTGCATAAGCCAGATATATTGGCATTAAAATAAAAGCAGATAATAAGGTAAAGTATTAAATATTAAAGTTGATTTACTGAAAGGCTTAAGATATATGACCCCCCAAATCAGCTAAGAGAATGAAAATAAATGGTATTATGTTGTTTCTGAACAGAGCTGACAGAGGGAAAAACATTTTTACATGATGGTTCTTTTAAAAAATAGATCAGAAAAAGGTTTGGTTGATTTATCTCCACGGCATTCTGGGTCTTGTTCCAGCTGTGGCGTAAGCGGAAGGCGGAACAGGGAAGGCCAGAATGAGGGAATGCACTTGGAGGACGATGGGCTCCATTGGCCAGGGGAAAAAGTAAACCCTTATTGGTATTAAAGTCCCTTACACTGCTGTTCCTCTTGTTGTTGATGGACCGACTGGGAAAATTCACATGAAAAATACACCATTTTATTCACTAATGACATGCAACTCATTAAGTAATGTGTATATTTTTATGCTGAATTTTCTATTTAAATTCAGCATGCTACACTTTGCTTTGATTATTTTATTATATCTGTGTCCTAAATTACCTATTTGCACTGTTGTGGTTTAACCTCTGTTGGCAATGAAACACCACACAGCTGCTCACCCACTGCTTCCTTCCCACCCAGCTCCCTCCTGTGGGATGGGAAGGAGAATTGACAGGAAAAAAAAGGTGAAACCCCATGTGTTGAGATAAGGACAGTTTAATAGAACAACAAAGAGAGAATAAACAACAGTAATAACAATACTACTAATGAAATAATACATAAAGTGTGTGACATAAACTGCAAGGCTCTACTGGTACCAAAGACACACTTTCCCTGATCCGGCCACACGCCCCCTCCTCGGACCAGCCCTCCCCTTATACAGTGGCCATGACGTCAATATGGTACTGAGTATCCCATTGGCTGGTTTGGTTGTTTTTCCTGGCTGTGGCCCGTCCCAGCTGCTTGTCCTAGCTGAGCCCAGGACAGCTTAGAAAGATGTGATAAAAGGGAATCCAAATTGAATGAGTACGTAGTTATGCATATAGTCCAAATGTAAAATCCACCTCCAAACTAATATCAATGACATTCTTTAAATGCTTTAATCCCAGTAAGATGTCAGATGTCTGAGCTGACATTTAAAGAAGGTTGGCTACGCCTATGGCACGTCTGCAGTTATTTTAAACCATGATGAGTGGAGGGAGAGGGGTTCCAAGCGGCAGGTGTTTCTCTGGCTTCACCACCTATTTCAGTCTCTACCTAATGAGGGTTGGGAATAAGCTTTTGTAATTCTACAGAAATTTTCTTATTCCAAAGGATCTGATTCTGAGTACTTCAGAGACCTGAATAATCTGTCTACATCCCCCCCCTTTTCTGGGAATGATAATAGAGGCGGCTACACTGAACTTGCCAAGGAAACATGTCAGAGCACGGCCTTTAACAAACAGCTCGATACAAGCAAGAGCTGAGGATACTACCTCTCTAGTCAAGCACATGTCATTCCTGCTGTGGCTATAAGACTAAGACCCTGAGTTGTGATATATAATTTGCATTAAGCCATAAACCCCCTGTATTTGCTTCTCTTCATAGCACGTTGCTTTACAAGCTTTACTCGCATTTCCATTTAAGATGGACTTGGTGTGGGAGTAAGATGTGATGGCAAGGGAATTCCTCATTGGAACCTGCTCTAAACAGCACAAGTAGGAACATCAGACACAGGCAGCAGAATCAGGTCCATATGCTCTTTGTACCCATTTCTGCCTGGTAATCCTATATTGAGGACACTAATGTACCTTTGCTTTTTGAAAAGAGAGAATGCCAGCTCTTTCAGAGATTTCTTTCATCTTACCCATGACATTATTACTCCAGGCCAGTGTCTTCTAAATACAGGTGCTTCAAACACTTTGAATTAGAGTTCCACAGAAGAATATAACCCTGCTTATGAAATCAAATATACTGAGGGATTCTGTATACTTGCTTTCTTTTGCGTGACTAATCGATGACTCTTTCTGTTGTTTTCCCCGTGAGACTTCACTGCATTATATTGGAAAATACTATTTTTGTTCTGCTAATACCAGACAAAGAATAAATGCGTCTGTGTCTATGATTTTTGTCCAGTGGCCTTATTCCTAATGAGCAGTTTTCATGTTAAGATGGCTCAGTTGTAAAAATAATATTTTTGCCACTGTTCCCAGAGTCTCACTCTCTAGAGACGTAAGGAAGGAACCACAATGAATATAGGTAAAGTTCTAAGAACCTGGTGCACAAAAAAGCTATGTTCCTGGTAGATCTGTCCTCACAGTAAAACTCCTTTCACACAAAGCTAGTACAGCAGTGCTACTTTATCCTCTGCCCCCTGAAATCTCTGGGCAGGAACGGTACGTCCCTTGGGTGGGCAGTGTATTTTCCAACTTTCACAGCCTCTAGCTTAAGAGGTAACTCATGAACCAAGTCCTCTACTTCAAGGAGCTGTAGAACTGCAGGGGTGGAGAATGCCTGCTGATGTTTTTTCTTGATAGTCTGACACCATGGAAACCTGTAGCATTCTAGAGTTATCAGGTAAGACATCAGCTACCTGTTGGGTAAACTTTTGGCACATAGAACAGTAAAAAAAGGTAGCTGGGTTTTTTCCAGTTGAGCTTCTTTCACTGTTTAGTTTAACACGAGACTCACGCTTTTTCTCTCTTCCCCTTTGGGAAAATGTATAAAACCTCTTAGAGAGTTCACAGTTAATAAAAACCATCAGTGGTCACATGCCAGCCATAAGTGCATCTCCTGGCCATCTTGCACACCTAATTTCAGTAAACATTTCAGATCTGTCAGGTTTATCCAGCTGTCACCAAGTACCTCGGCAGCTCTCTCCCACAACACGGTGTCTGCCTGGGCACCCTCATGGGCTGTCAGTGTTAGTGCTGGTCCCACAGGAACCCACAGCTTTCCCCTGCCCACCAGCAACGGCTCAGGTATTAGGAGAAAGCACAAAGAGTAGCAGTAAGCAGGGGAGATCACCCAGAAATGATGTTATTTTACATGATTAACATGAAATTTCCCTGGCTTAACTTCTTTCAAACTTCTGCTGTATGCTGTATTAGAGGCTTTATGTATAAGGTGGGCTTTCGTTCCTTTTAATTTGGGGTGAGGAATGGGAGGGAGACTTATCAGTGATATCTCATAAATATATGTTACTGACTGCAAACTTGCTTTGCAAAATGCATCTTCTTGTGTCACATAGGAATCATCCTTTTGGTTTGAAAGGAAAAGAGGTGGCAGGAGTGTCTGAGACTCCATCTCCAGAACACCATTTAGTACAAAATGGAATTTTCCTCTGCCAGAGTATTACAAGAACTTTCTTCTGCAAAAACCTGCCTGAAGCAGAACTTCTGTGCTACAGCAAGGTTGAAGAGAGGTTTGTTTGATGCTTATTTTCCTAAGTGAAATCCAACGCTGCAGCATTGTCCTTTGGAAAAGGTTAGCTGTGCCTCAAGCTCCCCCTCATCCGAGTGCTGAAACCTGAATCACAGCCCCGCCAACCTCCCTGACCCTTTGCAAGCACTGTTAAGGGTCTCCCATGCTCAGTTATTAAAAAGTTACGGGCAGAGAAGGGAAAGGGCATGAGGCTGGACACTGGGAAGGACAGCAGCAGGGAGGGGAAGGGGTACAATATTCAGCCCTTGGTTTTCAAATGGCCGTAGCCCATTCTGGGCATGCCGGGGAAAGCACCCATTTGCATGCAGAGGGAAGAATTTAAAATAGATTATTTTGGCCTCTGAAACTGATGCAGTTTTCAGCAACGTGATTCCAGGCAGTCTTTCGTCCTTCCATTAGATGCAAAAAGGGCCGAGCAGTTGCAGTTACCCCTGTAGCAGGATGGGGCATGGTCTGTTTCTGCCTCTCTCACATAAACACCCACTCACAGGCATTTTTACATCCAGAAGAAAATGCTAACAGCAGTGCTATAGTATAAATTTAGATGTGCACACAAACACATGTATGGGGGTAGAAAGACCATAGAAGCATCTGATGTTCATCTCAGAGCTAAAAACAGATTACCATAAAACTAATATTATTTAGATGCCAGATACTTTCTTCCACCGCACCGTGTAATGAGAAAGGAAGGAAGGAGCCTGGTGGAAGGAGACAGACATTAAAGGAGCCAGGAGAACAGAAGAACAACTGTGCTCCTTCCTTTTCTGACAGCCCAGTGATACAGTGCCAGGCTCTGGTGGCTCACGGCCCAAGACTGTTTGAGAACAGATGGAATATAGCATGTTTCTTTCTGAAATTAAGGCAAGTAAGAGAAAATGAAAGCAGAAGGAAATGAAGCTTAGATCTGTGCTTCCTGACCTGCACTTCCTTCACAGTGCTTGATCCATAAGCTTTTTGAAGTCTACAGACAGATCCCCACTGATTTCAAATGGATTTGATGCAGAGCCCGAAGGAGGAGGAAAATACTTGTGGCACGGCAGAAAGCTCACCGGCATCACAGCTCTGTGGGGACGCACAGAACTTTGCCCGGAGCCATGCGAGTTTATCAAACATTCCCCTTCCTTGGATTGCCCTTGAGACATGTTCCATCCAGCAGAATTCAGCAAAAAGATTTAAAATATGGTTTAATTTGCATATATTTGACAGAGAACGTAAGTGTTCTTCCAGAAGATTTGTGAGTCAAATAATGCTATTCTTCCCCCTATCTGGAACAAAAGAATATTTCCCTTTTCCTGGCAAAATTTTCCCCCGAGAACATTGTATTAACTCACTATATTACTTGAAAATTTGTAGTGTTGCCTTTTTGTTTTTTACTGAACACAATTATTACAATCAACATTTCAGACTTAAGTCTTTTAAGACTGGACTTGCTCCCTAACAACCATTTCCAAAGTCTCCACAGATTCCACAGATGCACATTCATTTCAGTGTTCTGTGGCTGGAAACCATTTAATTTTTCCCTCTAATAGCAATCCACTTTCATATATTAAAAGTGTCCATCAAAATCTCTGCAACTACAGTCATTATAAAAGACCCCAATATTTATCCGGCTTTGTATTGAACGAATTCTCACCAAAAAAAAAATCTATCATTCAAACTGCCTCTTAGTCCAGTTTTATGTGTATCAGATGGTTAAAATAGCTCTCTGGAGCTTCACACATCATTCTGTCTGGAAAATAACCAAACAATACTTTCCTCCTTCCTCCAAAATAACCACACAACCTTCATAAAATACTCTGAAGTTATAAATTATACATAGAATCCAAATACTCAAATATCCCCTGTTCTTCCATCAGCTCAGTACCAAGTGTGACAAAGTGTGAGCATTTAGCTTCGTGACGCTCCCAGAACGCTCCGAGTCGCACACTCTGTCTAACAACTGACAGAGAAAAGATGAGGAGCATTTAGATTCGGGATAGGTATAAGTGCTCACAAAGAAAGCTGGGATAAGGTCCTAAAGCCTATAGCCCTCTAGTTTGACAGAACAAATAGAGGAGGTTTCCGTGTCCAGTTATCCAAAACTCCTCCACCGCCCAAGCTGAACACAGTGGGAGCAGGAGAAGTAGAGATGAGTGACAACACACTCAATGGAACGAGAGCTGAGCAGACAGCACAGCTCACTCGGCGTTCCTGCACAGATACAAGTTTGGAATGGCAGATGGACAGGCAGCAAGGACTTCGGAAGGGTCCAATGAGCTAAAGAAGAACTTCAAATGCCATCTTTTAAAATGTGACAAACAAAAAAGCTTGATCAAATCTGTTGGTATGGTCTGCATACAGATGGAGTTGGAGTTTGGGAAGAGGAAATCAGATGCCTGCAAGGCTACCAATGAAGCAAAAAATTACATTAGCTTTACAGCCTGAAGCATATTTGTTAGTATTTAACGAATTACGTGCTTCATTTAAATACCATTGCCAGTAGCCAAATAAATTAAAATCACCTCATTAGGCTTTACATCAGTGAAGTTAAAAAATTGAAAGAGGCTTTTCTTACCTTCTGTCTAGGTGTCTTCCTACTTGTACAGTCAGTGTCAGTAGGGACTTATGTCACGGAGGCCTTCTTCCATATCATTTGTCTCTAGGCATCCCAAACCTACATGGTTATAAAGAAAGACAAGGCACACATGATTTCAAACTACTGCCACGGTTCCACAATCAAAAAGATGATCACTGTAATATCCAAAATGGAACAGACTGAAGCATTTGCAGCTCTGCAGGCCCAGATGCTGCCCTCTGGTAAGGACAAAGAAATAGGCACAAGCAAGCATAGAGAACTCGTTGTATGTCACCAGCATGCTGCATCACATACAGGTATAACCCTGCACTGGCGAAACAGGGAGGAGCCTGGACCACCAGCACCTGCATCATGTCTTAGCTAACTTGTTTATAACATGGAGATAAAGACACTCTAAGCCCAGATTCTGATTGTCTAATTTTGCCCTAAATTCTTTTGTAAAATATTTATCCTAGTAAATGTTCCTGAAGATCTACAGCCAGCCAGGAGAAAATAAGGCGTAAAAAAACAAGGTAGAAATTAGGCCGTCTGAATTTCACCCTTTAGCCTCTTTTGCAAAGCCTTCAAATTACAGAAAGGAAAAACAGAGTATGAGCAACATATCACTCTAAGTAGAGATAACCAGCGTTAGAGTGTCAGCTTTGCATGCCCTACTTGCAGAAGATCCTCGTTTCCATCATAATGGATAGGAAATAAAGATTGTATGTGGCACTTGTGAAGTATTTTCAACATTTGACCAACTCTGTTGAAGAATAAGACAGAAGGACATGACAGAAGGAAAGCCACATTCTTTTTTTCTTATCACTAGTTCATTCTCCAAGGCAGGCAGTTTGGAGGAACCAAAAGCTTTGCAAACTTGCCTTGTGCAATAGGCATGTCAGAACAAAATATGTATCATGACATTTTTTAAGTGAAGCATTTTGATTTTAAGTGTTATTTTGGGACCAAGTTTAACATATTCTTTTGGTTGGTTTTTAGTTTGGGGGTTTGGGTTTTTGTTTTGGTTTGGTTTTTTAATACTTAGTGATTAATAGAAGTTTTTGTTCAGTTTATAAGGAAAAAAAAAAAACCCAAACCAACTTTCTTTCTTTCCTCATTCCCTAGGTTTTATGCTTTGGCACGGAACCAGAAACATTTTTAGTTCAGGTTACCCAGCAGCAGCTTCTCTACAACGATTTGCACAGCTCTGCTGGGGGGTATTTGAAAACTTGGGAGGAAATTTTAACAACTGCACTTCAGAAAAAAAATTAAAATGAAGAGTGACTAAGTCATCCTTGGTAACTAGAAGCAATGTGCCTCAGCATTTAAGAAAATATTTCAGATTTGCTAATCCTACGTGCTGAATTCCCGTTGAAGCTAGCAGGACCATTTCCATAGTTCCAACTAAATGTCTTCCTAAAGGCCTTGCCAAGTCAAGGTACATGAAGTAAATGATAATGTGAGAAAACTGTTGAATTGCTTCACAGTCATCACAAAATTCTTTGAATAAATTACATGAACAATTTACCTGTTATTGACCTTTTGGCATGGAAGTCTTTACTTAGAACAGTTCGTCCTTTTTAATGAATTTGATTTGTGATAATGACCGATACCTCCCCGTTCTTGTATTCTGGCATTCCTCTGAAGTGTTGATAACCACTTAAAAGGTCCTGATAAGTCTGACACCAAGCCAACGGGGAGAAATAAGGAACACCCACCAGGAGCAAAAGCAGTCAGGTAAAGCTACATGGAAAAGATGCTTTGCAGTAACGTGAATCAGTAGGAATAAATTAGCTAGCGATATTGTCAGTGGTTACAAGTAAGATAAGGCACCAGTGTTAACTCATTCTAAGTTTACTGGTCCAAAAGCGTGCGGTTATTTATTACCTGTTAGTGGAAGAGACACCTGCTAGTTAGGGTGTTAATGTTTCTGATGCTGTGCTCAACTTGTTCCACTGTGGAAAGCTTTTGTAAACAGAAGGCTGCCAAATACATCACATTTTTCATATCACTCTAATGTACAATGAAGTTCATTATGATTTGAATTAGATGCATGAAATTCATTACACTTAATTTAATGAGACTCATATTTTTGCCCAGGTTAAGAAAGGCAATTTAGGAAATGTGATACTGAGTAAAAACACTTTTAAAGGTCATCTAGTCCAACATCCCTGCACTGAGCTGGGAGATCTTCAACTAGATCAGGCAGCTTATAGCCTCGTCCAACCTGACCTTGAATGTCTCCAGGGATGGGGCATCCACCACCTCTCTAGGCAACCTGGGCCAGCATTTCAACATCCTCATTGTAAAAAGAATTCTTCTTTTTATCTAGTCAAAATCTCCCCTCTTTTACCTTAAAACCATTACCCCTTATCCTGTTGCAACAGTCTCTGCTAAGACTGTCCCCGTTTTTCTTATGGGCTGCCTTTAAGTACTGAAAGGCCCCAGTAAGGTCTCCCTGGATCCTTCTCCAGGCTGAACAACCCCAACACTCTCAGCCTTTCTTCATAGGAGAGGTGCTCCAGCCCCCTGGTCATTTTTGTGGCCCTCCTCTGGACCTGCTCAACAGGTCCACGTCTCTCCTGTGCTGACGGCTCCAGAGCTGGATGCAGTACTCTGGGTGCAGTGTCATTAGATGGAACAGAGTGGCAGAATCACCTCCCCTCGACCTTCTGGACATGCTGCTTCTCAAAAAAAGGCAAAGCAAACCAAGGAAAAATAGAAAAAAATGATAAATGGTTAAGAAAAAAAAAATAGGAAAAAAGGAAGCAAGGGAAATAGCAACAAAGAAAGGCCAACATCCTTCTAAATACAGGCAACCAGAGGTTTACTCAGGAAATCAGAAGGGAGGATCAGAATGAAAAGAACAACAAAAATCACAAAGCAGTTTATTTCTACGGGCATGTACAAACCAACATTTTCTCTCTGTTCCTAAAAAGACAGATGAACCTATCCTTGGTGGCTGCCCGAGTGGAAGAAGGGCAGCTGTGCCACAGGCGTATTACAGCCATTAGCTCTTTTGCCCGTTGAGAAAGCGTTTCATAACAAAACACGTATGGTCAGCAGAACACATGCATTAACTTACTGTCTGATTTTCATCTTTCATTTCAATGTTGTGAATTATGAACCTCATCCTACTCACCAGCTTAACTTGATTTTTTTTTTTAAGTCTTTATATAACATTTTTACATAATCTAAAAAAGCTCAGGGCTCTGAAGCAGCAATCCTCCTAAGTGTAGCTATGAGTGTAGGCTACTTGAAGTGTAAAATAAACTTTTACCACTCAGCACTGGTAGAACTGCAGATATATTCCTGTAGGAAGACACACGGTGTCGGCTCTATGGTGCCTTCAGGAAAAGAGCTGATCTGAGGAGGCAGAGGGAAGTATAACACACAAAGGGCAGCGGGTGGATTCAGACTCCTTGCAGAAGGCTAAGAAGCAGATGGAAGCAGCTGCCTGCTCAGAGGAGTCTTCCTTCAAATCTAGGTGTTCAAATGTACCAAAGCCAGGCCAAGGCTGCTGTGACAGCCACCCCACCTGGTGACATGCACAGCACAACTGCATCTTACACTGCATGACTTCAGTTTTATACAAATCACAGGTACCTTCTCTCCGAGTCTGGAACAATCCCCACTGACTGCAAACGCCTCCCACAGAACCGCTCTTGTAAACTTGACCAAAGGGGCCGGGCAAGTCTGGGCATGGTCAGGCTGTTTGCAGTCCATGGTCTTTTAGCTGTTAGATGGTAGTAATGTCTTTGCTTTAAGGAGCAAAGACACATGGCTGGGAAGAGAGGAAGCTTAAGCTGTATCAGAGTGTTGCTGTTGTTAAAACATTTCAGCACTTGAAAGAAAATAAATTATTTACCCATGCACTTTTAAAGATTTGAAAGTCTTCAGTGCTGAATGGGATTACCCCTTTCTTTATTGACCTATTTTACATATTAGCACAAGCCAAACTAAATATATACATTTCATTCCAGAGGAAAAAATATTATATGCCCGGGGACAAAACCCAAGCACGTTTATCTTAACACTGCAAGTTGAAAAAGCAAATTTGAGGAGAGTGATTAAAAGCACGTGAAACAGGAAGCGTGCCCTTTAAATACCAACTTCTAATTGCAGTGATGTGAATATGTAAATCTAATTATGCACATTTCTGGATTAGAGATCTTATTAAAACTGCCTCGGTGTAAACTGCACAATCAGTTCTTTTATTAAGACTGATCATCAATTTCCATTTTGGTATCTGTTAATGATAACAGACAAAACACCAGAGACTTACCATTCCTGAAGGACTGCAGTGATTGCTTTACAGTACAGCTGGACTGAATACCCCAATGCTCAGCTCCAGCGTACTTGGGATATCACATGAATGCAGTTGATGACAGGACTAAAAATGAGCTTAATTTTAGACATATGGAATAATATTTCTTAGAGTCTTAAATGGCAAGAGATAATACAATATTGTAACATTTCTGCTCTGAATTTCAGCATCCAGTCACTGATCCTTATTACACCTTCCGCAGAAGATAAAACCACTCTTCAGTGTTTACCATTTCCTTCTCTGAAGACATCAATGCACAGGATCATTCAAGCAGAGCAAAAGCAGCACCACATCATTTTAGCAAATCAGTTACAGGACTACACTCATTAGTTTGCCTTACAAAAAAAGCCCAAAGCATCTGGATCAGAATCTGCCCGTTACTTCTCTTTCCTAACGACTGAGGTACAGGAGATCAGTGCCAAGAAAGGTTTAAACAAACTGTTTCTTCCCCAATGCTTGTTATGTCTCTCCATTTCCTTCATCCAGAAACTGAATACTTTCTCTCTGTTCCCTCCTCTAATTTCTTCTTCACATTTTCCAGCACAAGCCAAGCTGCAGCTCTCTAATGAAACCACACTTCTCACATCGACGTAGACCCGGACAGCCAGGTGTTTTTGACAGCACTGTAAATTTTTGTTACTTAAAAAGAACATTAAGTAATAATGAAGTGCATGGTAAAGCCTCAGGACTAGAGTTAAGAGTGCATGAGGACTTTAGCTTTTACTAAACCTTACATGCATAGAATCTTTACCTGCCAGAAGAAACATGGTCCATAACCCCACGAAGTAAAATGGCAGGGAACACAAAATTACTATTCATTGTACTTAAAGAACACAAAATTACTATTCATTGTACTTAAAATTCCACTTTGTAGGGCCTGTTACAGTTACTCAGGACTGGCTGTACTTAAAATTCCACTTTGTAGGGCCTGTTACAGTTACTCAGGACTGGCTTCTCAATTCTGAACACCGTCTCTTTGGCAATACTGAATAAATTAAGCAAAGTAAGAAATACCTCAATATAAGACCAAGACTAACACTCATAGCATAATTAAGAGGGGAAAAAAAATGTAACAGCAAGGGAAAAGCCAGATTGTGTTTATTTCATGTTTGGAGGGAAAAAAAAAAAACCAGGTCCATTTTAATTCAGTCAAAGCTGTTTTGCCTATTTCATAAGTAAAGGTTTAAGGGCAACCTTTCTAGAAGTTAAAAGAAAAAGATTTCACAGACTGTTAAGCTTCGTCTTCTGAACGTCTTTTCCAGAACACTACACTGGTAATACTGAAATCCTCAACCTTCTCTTTCACTGCATTAATTACTGGCCATATTTCAAGCATCCATGCATAGGACTTTGAATCAGAGGTGCTCAATAAAGTTCTACAATCATTTACATGAACAATTCATCTTTTGTAGTCAAATTCAATTTTATACAGAGGTAGTTATTTTTACACTGTTACTTAACAATCAGAGCCCACATAAAAATAAAAAAAGTAGAGGAAACGTGAAACAAGTCTCACTGTTGAGTCTTTTTGACAGCTGATCTACAGATGCAGTTACCCTGCACATTTCTACATGGGGGGAGATTGTAGTGAGATGACACTGGAGGAGAGAAGAGGCCAGAATCGACTGGAAACATGAAATATATAAGGTCCTAACTTCTGCTAAGGGACAAAGTCCCATTCAAAAGCCAGGTTTTACCTCTGGAACTGCAAGTCATTAGTATCGTATTAAGCAACAGTAACTATGGTCACTGAGAAACCAAGGACAGCCAGTAAAGCCACTGGGTGGAATGTGCAGGTACAGCATTAAGACCCCCTGGAAACTCACACAGCTTTTCTAAAGCTGCAGAGCCTTTGGCTCCACACTTGCTGTGGATAAAGGAGCAGGGCAATGTCTGTAAGACTGGCCCTCACGCTGGCTCCAGTTCCAAGTCAAGAAAGGGAAAGCTTTATTTACATTTTTTCATTACCTTTAAATCTCCAAATACCTCCTGGGAGAAATGAGTGTGAGCATTTGCAACTCTCCCCTCCATGCCATGGCTTCTGCCTGCACCTGTGTGTTCACAGCAGGTTGGCTGTTGCAAAAGGAAGGCAGTGATGTCTTGTCTCTCAGGGGCAAGAGGGAATGGGCTCACTAACAGCTATGGGGATAGTGGTTCACAGGAGCAAAACTGAATTCTCTTCAAGATCCTCAATGCTGTAGGAATTTCAAGGCTACGGCGGAACAGGAGAGGACTTAGCAAGGAGATCATTATTTGGAGGTTTTAGTACTCTCCCTCCACACGCGTCTGAGGAGAGGAAGAGTTTCTCGTCCTCTTATCTCAGCAGATTAGAAATAAAAATAACTGGAAATTACAGATGTCAGGTTCGGAGGAGAAAATGATTCTAAGCCAAAATGACAAGCAATCAGTACCCCTGAAATAAGTTAAAATACCTAAGACAAGAACACCCCCCTCAACCAACAGCCTGGTTTATCTCACTGTTTGTTTCTGAAACACTCTGCTGGCCAAATTTCTTCATGAATCATCCAGAGGGCAGAAAGTGTCCTATAGATTACTGCAGCACCAAAGAAGTGAGTTCACATGGACAGGACATAGCATCTTTACGTACACTTGAGCGCGCTGCTTTGGCCCACTGAATTTGCATCTGATGCCTTAAAAAGGCCTGGAGGTCAGCTCTGGTTTATGCTTGCTCCTGCAGTCTCATGGCAAGATGTTTCAGCTTAAATCCATCTGGCAGATGAGAACATTGCTGCTCTGACCCCCCATTCCTTCTGGTGATACTCACACCCCCCTGAAACAAAGACCTCCTTCATCAGCCACAAAGGTGCAAACAGGGTGGACTGGGATAAGACAGTAGTTTAGGCCTTCGGTAAGATCTGAATCATTCAACACACTTAAGGGTTCACTGGCAACCTTGATTGCACCAAAACCAGGTCAGGTCACAAAAATCTAGAACACAGCTTTGCTTCATGTAGAACCGTAAGAGAGATTCCAGAGGAAGGTCTTGAGGTGCCTCACATATGCCCTTGGCAACGATGGCACCCGATGAAGTGAGAGGTGTGTCCCTAGTCCTGGGTCAGGGTTTGGTCCCAGCAGCTTGCAGCTGAGAGTGGCCAGGGTCAGCAGCTGCACACAGCCCCCATTTCCTGAAGCTCCTCTTGCCTTTCTCCCCGACCTTCAGACTGGTGCACAGCCACCATTTTCACATACCTCTAATTTAAATTCCTACCCAAACTGATTATGATATTCTCACTTCACTGCCCTTGAATGCAGCTGAATTAAGACACCAGGGTAATAAATGGGTTACCATATTAACAGTGATGTATCTCCCCATTCCACAGAGCCAACGTCAGACTAATTTTCACATGGAAGTCATACTGTCACTAGACTTCACTGCCATTAAGAATCAGTTAAACATTAATTAATAGGCATTTAAACTTTTACTTGGACAACTTTAGTGAAAAATTCTCCATTGGCAGAATAGTAAATGGCTTTCTAAATTTCACAGATTCCTTAAAAATGATCTTTTCTATCTGCATGCCCCATTGCTTCACCATTTTAATGTACAGATCATTTGGTAATCATGTACAGACAGACAGACAACTAATCTATTTCTTCTGACACTTTGTTTTAAAGTCCCATTTAATATGATCACTTCCTAAGAGAATCAAGAATTTAGCAGCAGAAAAAAAAACGTAAATGGAAGCATTTATCAGCCTTAAAAGAAACACAAGACTGTTAATATTCAGAAATTCAGTGACATTCCAATAAAAACAGTCATTTCCAAGCACTCCCTCTAAGAGGGAAAACATAATGAAAATTTAAGTCTGCTCTTCCCTGCTTTATGCTACTGTATCTCCTCATTTTAAAAAATCAATACAGGCTATTAATCATTTCACCCCATTTCCAAAGTCTGTGACTGTCTTAGGTGAGCTCTAATAGTCTGAGAACAAAAAAGAAAAAAGGAGAAAGAAGGGAAGAAAAAAGCAAAATTGCTATATAAACACACCATAATTAGGAGACAGACATGTCAAACTGATATTTAAATTATACACTGTCTCTCACCTTCTTCTTAAAGATCTCAACCTCCTCACTCAGTTGAAACACACAGCCACACACAAGGATTATTATTTCTCTACCCTTACTGACTTGCCCAGAAAGAAAGAAAAGAGGATTTTATGTAGAACTCTTCCTTATCCTTTTTATCTTAGGTTGTTGGGGTTTTTTTCCTTAGCTTTTATATAAAGGAAATAAAACTAAACAGAACCATAAAACACTGAATAAAGTCAGCTTCCTTTTGCCTTTTTGCAGACTCCTTTCTCCAGATCCATCACTCAAGATACTCATTTTGGCAACTGCGTGTGTGTCGGTACATGGCAGCTGAGCGCAGAGCTGACCAAACGTGGATCAGCAGCTTCACAAGCCAGGAAGAGCAATGTCCTTCTGCTCCATGCCAAAGTGCTGCTCATACCAGTTATTGGCTAGTCCTCCTGCATCTGACACACAGGTTGTGATGCCAGGTTTATGCCCACAGCAGATCTCAGTAGATCTTCAGGAAAGATAGACTGGACAACTCCACTGATCACAGCATAGTTACACCATTGCAGGCCACGTGGATATTTTCATTACAAACATCAATAATGAAAGATTTTTCTCATCCTCCCAGTCATTCATCAGCCTGTAAGTGCACAGCCATACAAACGCCTCGTGGGATAAGACCTCAGACATTTGCAGACCTATTTCACCATCAGTGGAGACAAGATCAGGCAACAGATACCACTGTTAAAGGGGACCGACCATCAGAGGCCTCCCAGCAGACTCTTTTCAAGTGTTTTAATGAAAAAGCAACATGTGCTCTTAAAACATTGTATTCTCTGAAACTGCAAGCGGCTCAACAACAACAAAAAAAGTTAGAAGAACTGAATTTCTAGATGCTGACGACTTCTAATTTTCAACACAAAACCCACTTAATACCAACAGGAAAGTAAAGCCCATGCCATGAAAAAGTGACTTGCATATTCACAGAGACATCGTGACCTCATCACAGGAGCATCTTTAATTTAATGCTGCCTTTACTTCTCATGTAATGCCAGCAAATTAAAGCCTTCACATTTTAAACAATTATTGATTTGTCTGATTTATGAATAGAAAGAAAGCTAAGTAGTTAAAATGTTATTTGGGCTGACTGAATTTGAGTTTTAGCTGGAAATGCTTCTTTCCAATACAAGCAAAGCCTGCCCTCTAGAGCATTGCTGTCCCTCGCCCAAAGAGAAACCAGCCTGCATTAACTGACTTATACTAGGTATTTAGCAAAGAAAAGGGAACTTGTGGAACTGTTTTAGTTCTTTCTCAGATGAATTGAAAGTGACAGCTTTTTCAGTTAGAAATGTTTGAGCCTTTGAGCTAGAAAAAAGTTTTCAGGTTCAAGGTTAAATCATAACAAATTCCTAGCTGCATGCGAAGGGACACGGGCAAAATCTACTGGAGCTGCTTCTGCAAAAGAACAAAAGGAACTGCCTCTCGGAGACACACCAGAGCCCACACAGAGCTGCCATCCTCCCTCCAGCAGCCAGCTGTATGAAAAGGAGGCATAAAATTCCCACAGATACAAAAATCTGATGCATTCCCAGCCGAGCACCGCCGGGACGAAGTCTCAGGGACAGCATTTACTGCAACACGCACCTGCATTATGACTCAGGTTATTACATCGACTGTGGATAACAACAGCACTCGGTCCCACCCGGAGCTGCTGGCAGCACTGCAGAAGCATTTGCCCGGCTCTTTGACAGAGCAACTCTGGGTTGTCCCCCCCGCAGCCGAGCGCATCTGACAGAGTATGCGAGAAGAGAGGCACAGACAGAGGAATAAAGGCATCCTTGCTGTCTCCGTCCACCACCACTCCCTCCTTTGTCAGCAGAGCAATTTCAGTTACGTCCACATTAGCAGCAACATGTGGGGCACAGCAGCACAGAGAAAATTTCAACCCTTTCATCAAACACGGAGCGATGCACAGTGTACCTGCTTGGATAAGGCACGGTCTGACCCAAGAACAGATCATAGGAGCACACAGATTAAAGTCATTGTCTGAGTTCATGTTTGTCTTTGGGGTGATCTCAGACACCCTTTGAGGATCCAAGACAGAGTACTTGACAAAAAAGTACTGGGTGCTTTTTAACCCCAAAGTACTTTACAAAAAAATGACAGGGCAGATTCTCAGGTCACTTCAGAAAAATGTATTAAATTTGCCATCAGAAACCTCCTGGCCATGATCCACGGATACTCAGCCACCTGGATACTCACACTTCCTGCACTGGTCCACTTTTACAGACCTCTCAGGCAGCGGCACTGTAAGAAACATCAGGAACATGGCAGAAGAAGAGGAGGTTCTTTTTCAAGGGATTCATACCAGCTAGTCTCAGAATTTCAACACTCCACCATAAAGGGTAGAGAAAAGTCTTGGGGTAACTTTATCCAGCAGATTTAAATCTCAAGCATTGATCTGGGACAGCCCACATGGTGTGGAGAAGCAGATGCCAGAGTGTTACCCAAGATGACTCACCTTCTTTCTCTGCTTGGATTCAGTTCCTCACCCTCACCTAGCTGTCTAGCAGAGCAGGGAACTAAGCTACGGGCTGGCGTGGAGGCGGCAACAGTCAGGGGGTTCCGTACAGATAGCCTGCAGTTTGCAGTGGCATGCCAGAATGTGGAAAGAGCAAGCATTTGGCAGAAGGTGAAGGAGAGGTATTTGTGGTAAATGACAGTGAAGGTTCAAGGCTGGGCAGACAGATGGAGGCTTACATCAGTGAGAACAGGCAGAAAATGAGAGCATCTTAGTGCCATATTTAATTTCCGTATGCTTGTTCTTTTAGGCAACAACCTGAGCAGCTGCATTCATTTCATGCACAGACATCTCTAAGGATCCTCTCATATATGGAAATCACTGAAATCACAAATGAAATACATCTGTCTCCCTGATGCATTGTAAGAGCCTTTTCACTAGGCACATCTACACAGTGCAGCAGACTCCGAAAAGAATAATCAGCAGTGCACAGAAAAAATGCTCGATTGTGTTTCTCTGAGCCTCCTAGGAAACCTTAACTAATTACTGGTATTAAAAGAGGAAATGTAATTAAAGCACTTGGGGTGGACAGAACCCTGATCCGATGGGAGGAGGGCTGTGCAGCCACAGCAGCTGAGTGAGCTGGGGGGAAAGCACAGGTTTGCAGACAAGCTATCAGATAAAGCTGGATTTCCCCTGCCCCCTCCTTTCTATCAGATGAATATATTCCTGAAACTTGCCCCAAATGTCATCATCACTTTCTGTTTATCCTCTGGAATTAAAGGAATTAAAACCCAAAGGAATTAAACATCTTACTTCTACTTGGCATTCAGTGGGAAGCATGATTGACAGAAAACATGCTTCCTGCTACCAGGGACCCGACCGGCCGAAGGAGCATACCACCAAGAGCTAGCACCTTCCGCTCTGATGTGTCTTGCACAGCTCAGCTGATAAAAATCCACCAGAACACAGCGCCAGGCAATACAGATGCAGACTACTTGCCTTTTTACTGTACTTGTGCAAATAGTAGTATCAGCTATTCTCGTTTTACTCCTTGAACAATTTCTTCTGTCTATTTTGGGAGCCAGCAAATTTCAACTGCATTTAAATGCTTCAGTCCTCAGTCTCATCAGAAGATGTTCGTGTTGCTCAGAATATGAATCATTGTCATGGGCTAACTTAGCTTCTACTTGTACATGATAATGTGAGATGCAAAAACTACCAACAGTCTGAACACTTAGCACACTTAGTTTATGTTTGGGCAAAAAGGGAGCGGCACATGCAAAGTATTTGCCTTCATTAAAATGCTTTCGTACTTCTACGAGCTTTGGTGATGGTATTTAATAATGTTTCCCCTTGCTGCTGAAAAGGCCTCCTTGTAAGCACCAAAGATGCTGGACTTTGATGATCTGAACCATAGGATGCCGTGACGTGAAAACAAAGTCGTGTTGTGTTTATCTAACCCTTGCACTTCCCATGCAACTCAAATTTGAAAATGGGACATGAATCTCAGAGGAAAGCAGTTCTGCAGAAGAAAATGGGTGTTTGGTTTCATGATGTGCTAAGCAAGGCCTAGTCCTCCTTGATGTCTGGAAATTTTTTTGCCTTCTTAACTTGAATGTCCATGAACATTTCCACACCAGGCTAACGATTCTATGGTATTTACAAAATTGCTCACAATGTGATCTGGTAAAAGAGCAGAGCGATTAAACCTGATCTTACTGGATAATTTCAGATGCACTATCACTTCTATTTTAGTCTCTGAACAATTTATATGCTATTATTATGCTACTTAAAAGGTTAAATAATTACTAGACCTAGAGGAAACTGCATTGGCAAGCGATAGAACAGGGGAAATGGCCTGAAGTTGAACCAGGGGAGGTTCAGGCTGGATAGGAGGAAGAATTTCTTTACTGAGAGGGTTGTCAGGCGGTGGAACAGCCTGCCCAGGGAGGTGGTGGAGTCACCATCCTCGGAGGCGTTTAAGAGCCACAGAGATGATGTACTTAGGGACATGGTCTAGTGGTTTTGATAGGACTAGCAATAAGATTGGACTTGATGATCTTGAAGGTCTCTTCCAGCCGGAACGACTCTATGATTCTCTGAAAAAGAAATTTCAGGAATCAGATTCTAAAACTGTATTTCCAATACATTTTTTTTCCTATTGGAATTTTTCTATGAAAGCACAGTTTGAGTTGGTTTTTGTTGTTCTGGTTTACACATAGAAAACAGCTTTTGAAAGCAGCTGGTAATATCTCTCACACACCCAAATTAATTAAGAGACTTATGTCCAACAGGTCAAGCACAGTAGCAGAGTTAGATGGGCAGAAAATTTTCTTCTCTTCAACAATACTTCTCTGATATTATTTGCCTCCTTCTGTGAAAAACAGCTATTTTACTCCAGAGCCTGGAGAGCTGAAGCAGGCACAATCACCTTCCACGCACCCTACTTGCAGTTACTGCCACCAAATCTTTAATAGTACTAATAAATCACTGATAAGCAAACAAAGCCACATCCTCAAGGAAAAATAATTAAAATGATTCTTCTTTACTCAGCTGAGCCCGTATTTGTGGGCCAAACACTCAAGGAAACGTTCCAAGTGGGATATATACCAACGGAAAAGTTAACTCAGTCCAACTGCATATTAAATTAACAAATAACCTAAAATTTTGAAAAATTCTTTTCAGTGAACTGAATTTTCAGTTGAACTGAACTTAAATTTTCAAAATTTCAAGCGAGAAATGTAAGACTTTCAGGAGGAATATTTTTCAAGTTCGATCTCCTGTATTAAAGAATAATCAGAAAAATATGGCATGAAACCTGGTTAAATCAAATTAGGATTTCTAAGTCTGAAAACAGACATATGTTCTTCAGACAATGAGTCTCATATGCAAACGTAAAGAAAAGAATCTCAGTAGCTTTCCCAGCTAACACAGAGCTGAAACTCAGTCACTACATTCACTTTATTAAACTGATTTTTCACCTTAATTATGCATGGATACGGCGATTTCCAGGGGAGGAATCACGAGCTCTATTTCGCCACTTCGGAAGCACAGATCTGTAGATAACCAATAGCAGTGTAGGTTGACTGGAAGGGTATCTTTCAAAAGCAATGATATTCTGCATTTATGGTCAGTCATAACATTTCTTCCATTGCTGCTAAAGTTGCAAATGCCTTCATATCAAAAATTTGATTTTTTTTTTGTCATCTATGGAATTCAATCTGTGACTCAGACACAGTGTATAGACTTGCCAGCTACATTCTACCTCTGTTTCACATCTTTCAGCAGGTTTAACCTGTAAGAAGAAACTGGCTTTGTTAGTAGCCAGGAAACACTTGACAGCATTAAGAAAATATATTTGGCCAATTTTGGAGCAACGAAAGCCTGAGAATACCAAAAATGAAGACATTTGAGGCGCTCTGTTATTAACCTTTTGCTCAAATCCAAATCTCAGAACACGACAAAGCCCAACGCTACCACCTGTTCGCTGGCATCTTACAAAACCTTAATTTCTGAAGGCACACACATCCCAGGCTTTTCTGTCACCAAGCCAGGGAAGGCAGAAGAAAAGCTTGCAAATGGGTCAACAACTGCTCCAACTCAGAGCTCATCCTCAAGAGACTCTCTCTAACCACCCGCTCTCTGAAAGAGGAGGGGGAAAGCAGAAGATAGCACACGTGAAGGTCCAAAGGCTCCAGTGCTGTACAAATCCTCTTGGCTTGTCACCTGATGCAGCTAGAGTAAATAGAAGGAAATGTTGTTTAATAACAGCCACACTGCCACTACTTGC
This sequence comes from Megaceryle torquata, assembly GCA_024611175.1. Taxonomy (NCBI): domain Eukaryota; kingdom Metazoa; phylum Chordata; class Aves; order Coraciiformes; family Cerylidae; genus Megaceryle; species Megaceryle torquata. The sequence continues at coordinate 5,525 of JANIJG010017394.1, read as the reverse complement.
AGCTCATCTCTCCATGTCTTCCAGCTCCCGTGGAGAGAGACCAAATGTGGGATGTAGCCCCTGGGTAGGATGAACAGTGGAGGTACTTCTTGTAGTGTTTGCCATTTAACAGTCCCGTAAGACAGAACAAGAGAAACACACAAATTGTCATCAGTTTAATAAGAGGGGAAGAGAGCTGCCTCCAGGAAAGTCAAGACAAAGGACGAAAAGCCAGGTTCCGTATCTCAACCTTTTGTCTCAAATTCCACATAACATCTGGAAGTTCAGGGAGTAAGTAAGAGTCCAATTACCTACTCTAACTTATGTTGGAAGGACTAGATTACCTGGTATGTGCAGGAGCCATTACAAACATGGAAAAGCTGTGCCTTGTTCGAAGAAAGGAATTGTGGGTCACTGACCCAGAACAGACTGCAGCCAGAAAGTCCTCTCGCCTTTGAATTTTTTCCACATAAATTTGCACAGGGAGCACAAGGAAGATAAGGCTACATAGGCTTCTTCTGATCATGTCACTTAGAGGAGAAGAGCTTCAAGACCTCGGCCGGCCAAACAGTGTTCTTCCAAATCAAAGTCAGCCATTCCACCCTTGTAAGGGGAGGACTTGGCAGAAGGAAGCAGAGGTGGGGGAGGTCTTGAATTCAAAGCCATTGTCCAAGAGGTCTAAGAAGAAAGGAAGACAGGATGAAGGGCTGTGCTCCTTCCCGCAAACCTGAAACTTTCCTGGACTCGATGAGGAGAAAAGTGATTGTGGGGGGGGAATAATGAAAAAAGTCATTGCTAAGCTCCCATTCCAGTGTTTGGCACTGCATGTTGTTTGGAGCTCCTGCAGCCTGCTGGTGAATAAACCTAAGCTGCTGGACCTACAAAGAACCCATAGTCCCAGGTTTCACAGCAGAAAGGCAGTCAGATATGGGATCTGAGCTTGGAGACACTGGCCACACGATCAGGCCCTACCTAGAACAGTGGTAGTTACCAGAGCAAGATACCAGTGACAGAACCTTGTTGCAACAGGTCAGTAACTTTTTAGACACCAAAACTGATGCAGGTTTTGACAGTAAAATACAGCTTGTCTGTTACATGACTGTAATGGGTAGCACGGGTGGCATTTCACCTTGACTGTTGTGGTAACAGTAGGATAACAGAAATTAATTCTGAACAGAATCCTTCCAGCAGGAATACAAAGATAGGTTAATCACACAGTGGTGCTGAATTTGGATTCTATCTATCTTCAATTATATTTTTAGGCCTAATTCACATCCTGTCATGCAAAATGAGGAGACAGTCTTTTGAGGGCACTGTAATTACATCAGGTCAAACTGATGCAAGACAAAAAAATCAAGTACAGGCTGGAGCCTGGGAAGATGCTCAGCAAGCACAGACCAGAACACATTCACTGCCTACTGTATTTACAAAACAATAGCAGAGATTATCTTGTTAAATTCAACTGAAGCTGATTCAGGGTAATATAGTTAGGAGGTGGATAAAACTGTAATTGTAAAATTTAATTTTTCTCATTTCAAATCTTTAAAGTCAGATTGGAAGCAGAGAATGAACTTCCATTTATCATTATGCATACTGCATATGACATTTCTAAATTACTTTTATGCGTTCTAGGGGAAAGAAAAAATAATCCAAGAACTGTACTGTGGCATAATGAAAAATAAAGAGCTTTCTTCCAGTACCAGTCTTTGAACCTAGAGATCTTTCATGTTTTATAGACGCTAGGTCTTGATTCTTTTGTTGAAAATTATTTTACAAGACAGGAATTAGGTAATAGAGGTACTTCTATCTCACATGAAAGGGAAGTCAGAGTTTGGACACTCGAGTGAATGTTGCCAGATCCTCTGATCCTCTCAAAAGAGTTCTCCTGAAGTGGCAGGGGAACAAATTGTCCCCATTTCCGTAGTATCTGTGAGTACAAGTGTTCATCCTTATTGCTTGAGCCCCTGTGCATTGCAGCCCCAAACTGACACTTCACAGGCTTCTAGAAGTCTCCCACCTTAGTGAGCTGCTTTTAAACCACTCTTATAACAAAACCTTTACTGATTTTAATGGTTAGAGTTGGGGGGGGCGGGGGTTAAAGAGGGAAAGGACATTTTAAAAAGGAGTGCTTTTGCTTTCCAATAAGAAAGAAAAGATCTTTTTAATTTTTTTTCCATTCAACTATTTTTCAGGACAAGCTTGATCAGACCACAGAGATTAAAAATGTGCAATATCTAAAGAGATGCTTTTTAGGCAAAGAAAAAAAAAAATGAACAAGCAAAAAGTAAGCCATCATACTCAAGGCTGACCTTTCTTTAAAACTGCAGACTTCTTTTCTGTCCGTCCAGCTTCTAAAGCCAAAAGGCATAAATTTCATCACTACAAGGGGCATTTAATAAAGGATATGGAGAAATAGGGCTGCCTGGGCGTCTAAGGATCCCTCCCACCCACAAAAATATTTGTTCGGGACCCCACAGGTACAGGGGCTGCTCCAGCAAGTCAGGGAAGGTGGCACAAGACCAGCTTTGAATGAAAAGGGTTCCATAGACCAAACTTTCTGCATGGAACACAGCTCTCCGCAGATATTTTGCTAAAGGAAGCCTCCAGGTGTACACAAAGCACAAACTTAAAAGAGAACTGAACTGATTAGTAGGTTTTGCATTTGAGTTTAAAATATGCATTGTATAAACTGGAAGTGACATTTTGTCAAGAATCCAGCTTTGCAATTCCTTTTATTTCATTTTTGTGACAAAACCCAGCAGCACATCCTTTTGCAGTTCTCCCTTATATATTAATTCTATGAATAAAACATTTTTCTGGTGACTAATTTACCCTGACTTTTTGGCCACCAATCCTGCCCTTTTTATTCCTTTAGGGAATAGATTTCCCTCTGAATTTACATGGCAGACCCGCAGCACACTTTAATGATGGCATGGTACACAACTGGTAGCGTTCTGTTCTTCCCTGAGGAGTTGATTTACCTGCCTCGAGAAAAAAGCCAGTGCTCTGATTAAGGAATTTCAATAATTCCTGAAGAGAAGGAAACACACATATCTTCGTTAAATGTTGTCAGCTATTTCCTTAGATGATGTGAAAAGGCACAATAAAGTACTATCCATTTTAACACCAGTTAGCAATGAAGATGAGGAGAATGACCAGTCACAACAGACTGGAAGCAAGCCCCATAAGAGTACTTCTAGGGACAGTCAAAAAGGCACTTTCTTAACTTGAAACAATAGAAATCCATTTCATTTCACACCGTGTCAGGAGGAACCATCTCCATATATCTCAGCACTCCAAGTTACTTCAATTACATCAGACTTTGTTTTTCATCTTAACAGGGTGACTATGCCAAACGACCCCGGGTAAAATGAAGAAATCCAGTCCCTGGTGAAGTCAATGACAAGCCTCACATTCACTTCAAGGGATGCAAGATCTCAGCCCCAGTTTATTATTCTGAAATGGACAATCAACATTTTCACTTACTATTACTCCAGGACAATGCAGGATTTAATTCAAACACCTACAGCCAAGAGCAGTCCCTGTCCTTCAGATCAATGCACAACGCTGCAAGAGAAAATCACGGAACAACCTGACAATGGGAAATTCCTTTTAAATCCAGCTGTTTCATCAGCATTAAATAAGCTCTAGAATGAGCTATTACCTTTTCTCAAAAGCCACAGGAGCCGGTGCCAGAAAGCTCAAGCAGAAGTTTTTCAGTGCTATAAAATTGAAATAAGTAAGGAAGGCATTTATCACCTTCATTCTCAACTGAAAGTCAATGGACTCCCAGAATCTTGTTTAAAAACATTCCATCCATATTGTGCGTGAGAGAGAAAGGCCACAGAGCTCCTGCCCGAGCAAAAGAAGCAAAGTGCCTAATCCCTGAGTTGGTATCACCTCCCTACTGAACCCACCGTCAGGGGATTTCTGGAAGTGAACCTGCATGCTACCGACCCCGTAACTGCTCTAAGCAGGATCTCAGCTCAGCGATTTCCTACTCTCCTTTTCAATGAGCAGGGTTAGCACTCTGGCCCGGGGATGCATGTTGGTGGAGTAGAGAAAGAGACCAGAGGATGGAGTGTGAGTTCCGGGACCAAGTTTTCATCAAACTATTATCTGTCATTTGCACATTGATATTTTACATCTTTGCACTGCAGAAAATGAAATGAAAATAAACTAAAACTGCGACTTCCACAAATCCCTACACAGCCCACAAATTACCATGCCCTAAGGTAAATGATACAGCCATTAAAGAAAGAAATCTAAGTCCAAGAAGAGGAAAACACACTGTAACTATGGCCACTGGACTACGCTGTGGGCTGGGAAGATTGAAATGGAAATATGTTACTTCGTCACGTCCCTCCCTAGAAGACAGGGAAGCACATGCACAGCTTCCAGCTTGTCTCTGTACGGTCAGAAAATGACAGTTTTGTACTTGATTTCTCTTGTATGACTGCTTTGGAGAGAGCACTGAAGCACTTTTAAACACGGTTTTGTGCAATAACAGTATTAGAGAGATGCCATGAGTGCATACTGCAGAAACCAAAGCCAAAGACCTTTTAGACTTCAGCCTTGACATCTTCCATTTACATTTTGCATCACACAGTAACAATTGGGTGTGTTAACAGCAGCAGAAGCCACAGATGTCATCCCCCATAACCTCTGCTGCTCACTTAGGTGAGATCCTGGAGAAATCAACACTTGTTTTAGACAACAGTAATTCCAGATCCAACTTCTCTTTGAAAGTACCCAAAGATCCTCAGAATGTCACACGCCTTCAAAACAGTCTGTCCATAAATGTACCCGTGTCACGTGCTGAGTCTCCCAAAGCAGCACACAGAGGAAGAGTACACGACTCCAAGAATATGAGACACCAAAAAACATGGCCAAGAAAAACCTACAAACTACATCATTTCAGGCTTCTTTTCATAGAATCATTTATGTTGGAAGAGCTCCCTGACGTCATCGAGTCTGACTGTAAAGTGAACACCACCAAGTCCACCACTAAAGCAGGTTCCTGAGCATCACACCTACACATCTTTTAAACACTTTCAGGAATGGTATCTCCACCACTACCCTGGGCAGCCTGTTCCAGTGCTTGACAACCCTTCCAGTGAAGATATTTTTCCTAATATCCAATGTAAACCTCCCTCGGTGCAACTTTTGTGACTCGGTATCTCTTTACATCTTAAAGCCGTAATCCTGTGGTCCCATACATACAGAAAGCAGGAGCAAGAGATGGCTTGATTTTCACAAGTGGTGAAATTCAGGATTTGGTGATCAACGTGAATTCCAGGCTTACTTTTCATGAATCTAGTGGTATCTGAGACTCTTGACTGGAGGTCGGTACAGTCCTTCAGGACTACTTCTGCACTGTTCCAGAGTGTAAATCTCATCTGGCTACACCAGCTATGGAGTTGGTATCTTAACTCCAGGTATCAAAGTGAAAGATATGGCACCCCATTTGTCTTATCCTGGTTTTACACAGGCTACTACACAAATTTTTGCACTAGAAGAAAGGCCAAAACTAAGCGAATGTGCGA
>JANIJG010017393.1:171111-183997 GCA_024611175.1 Megaceryle torquata | reverse complement strand
TCTTTCTTCCTTTCTTCCTTCCTTTCTTCCTTCCTTTCTTCCTTTCTTCCTTTCTTTCTTCCTTTCTTCCTTTCTTCCTTTCTTTCTTCCTTTCTTTCTTCCTTTCTTCCTTTCTTCCTTCCTTTCTTCCTTTCTTCCTTTCTTCCTTCCTTTCTTCCTTTCTTCCTTTCTTCCTTTCTCTCTCTCTTTCACACACATGCACTGATTGACTTCCCAAAACAGTTTACCTAAAATCAGAATTGCAGTCATGTCACTTTCACTGGATATTTTCAGGGGAAGAAGAGAATGCTTGGAAGCAAGAAAGTAGAAATGTTCTCTCCTCATTTGTTTTTAACTCTGGAAAATCTGTGTGACATCAGAATTTAAAAATGTGCTGTGTACATGCACAGGAAAACTTTTACTGGGTCATGCTTTAAACCTTGCCTAGAATGGACTTTTGACCACTATGATGCTGGAAGGAAATGTCAGATTTAAGATCATGAAGGGACCATCTGTGTAACAGGTTGAAAGTAAAAGATAGTAGATATTAGAGGCTCCATGTAGGTTTGACATGTAAGAATAAATCCATGGAGATGTGGATTAGTGGAAGAGGACAAAAGAAGCACTCAGATATGGAAAGTATATTAAATTCATCACAGAGTGATCATCACATGTGCAGCTTATGTGTAGATGCATATATGCTGTGTATGATTATATAATGTGTGCAATGTTTTCTGTGACTGAAATGTATCTGCTTATTTGGTTTTTGTGGGTTTTTTTTTGTCAACTTTTTTTTCTTTTTGTAATGACTCATACACATTCAGTCTGTCTCTTCTAGGAAGGGAGAGTTGAATGGCACCTGTGTGACCATCTGCACATGGCTAGTTGGTTGTTTCCTTATCATAATTTATATATAAATTAAATATCCTCAACCTTGTCCCCAACTATTGAAGTTAGCTCAACAGGCAACTGGTTATATTATTATTACAGATTTTATTATTATGTTACACATATAACTGTTTAGATTGACTCTACTTGGTCATGAGTGATGCGGAGCAGATTTTTAATTATTTTTCACTATCAGAGGGGTATGTATGTTTTCTAATAATTTAGGCTAACACCACATAATTATTGACAACAATGAATGCTGAGCCCCTTAGACTAAGCTGGACAGAAGACTTCTATCTAATTGCAGAAATCAATACATTAGTCCAACAAATACCTTATTTCTGTACCTTTGTATTTAACCTGTGGTATATTTTGAAAGTTATTATTTAAATGGTTGCTTGTCTCTATTAAATACTGCATGATACTCTGTATTTTTCTCAGCAGAAAACAAAACAAAACAAAACAAAATGTTTTTTATTTCATTCTTGAGAAATACAAGATGACCTTGAAAGTAAAGACTCTTATAATTCATTGAGAAAATGGGGCAGAATTAAGGCTGCATATGCAACTTTTTCTTCTAGTATCAGTTAAATATTTATGTTTTCTCAACATATTTTTCTTAATGAAATCTCAGTATTTATTAACATATTTTAGTATGGATATGCATATGCATTACATACAGTAAAAGATGCCATGGTGACAGAGAGGATAAGGAGGTATAAGGCTTGCAGAGAGAGCATTGTTTATGATATCTTTTTAAGGAAGAAGTATTAAGATGGCAAGTGAATTATACAACATATTCCAATAACATAACAAGAATATCTTTATTTTAAAGACCTTAAAAGAAAGATGTTTGTGTACTACTTTTGGTTAAGTTACAGAAGCCTGTTTCATGAAGATTTTAGATTTTCTGTAAAATTTCAATGTCATATGGCTTGTGGGTTTTTTTTGGTTGTTGTTGTTTTGGTGTTTTGTTTTGTTTTGCTTTGTTTTGTTTTCCTGTCTGTTTTTAATTTTCAAATTCTAGATTTACAAAAAAATCCAGAAGTAAAAGTCTAAATATGTCACAGACACTCCCCAATAAAGCTAAATAGTAACCCTGTGAAATTACAGAAAAGAAGTATCACTAAGTTAAGAAATGGAATAACAGAGATATTTATACTCATTCCTTACAAATCTGGTCCTAGATGAATTCACCCCAGGTCACACATGATGCCAAAAATAGAATTTGCATCTATAGACTTGTACCTTTGTTCCTTAATGATGCTTATGCCTGTTTGGCATTAGGTATGGTCATAAAGTGATCAAATTCATTGGCTATTTAACATCATTCAAATCAGAAAAATGAACTGGATTGTTAGTCTTTTTCAAATAAAAGGAGTACAAGATTAAATTTGTCATTATAAATTGTTCATTATTGGTTAAAGAAACATAAGTTATTTGTAGAGATTATTATTCACCATGTATTCATTTAGGGCCAAATTTTCAACCCAAGGGATGACTCGAACATATTTGCCTGTTTATCTTCAAACCAGGACTGGCACACAGAAATCAGGTAATTGTGCATGGAAATTGGAAGTTGGACATACAATAATATGGCCCCCCCCACATTCAGGCCTGGTTTTGCATTTTCTACAGGTGTATATTCATGGAAGTTCCTAAAATGTTACCCTGGCTCATCTTGGAGACAGAATGGATATTAACCCTTAAAAAGGAATATGTTAAATATTTATTGAAATTTCCTTTAAATACAGAAAACGAGTGTAGATGTTGAATGATCTTCTTTCCATCTCATCTGTTAGTGTATTGTATAAATATTACATGTTGCCTAAGAAATGGTATCATTTTTCTGTTCTGTGAGCAGCATTTCAGCAATATTTCACCTTTCAAAATAATAAAAAAATACACATATTTTAATTGCAACATTGTTGTCAGAACATTAACAAAACCCTGTATCCACATGGTTTTTTCATTTGTCATCACCTAATTGAGTACACTTTATTTCATGTATGGATCTGAACCTTTAGTTTCTACCATAGACGAAAGTCACTGATTATGCTTTTTATTCCTCACCAAGCTGAAAATGTAAACCATCTCCAGATATTTGTAGTTGCAACTGTGGAAATTAATTTTCTGAACATAGATACCAATATGCAGAATATACTTTCTCCAGCCTTGCCTGATGCAGTGAGAGCACACCACACTAAATGGGATTTCCTTTCCCCACCTTAACACAAAACCACAAAGGACTGTGATTTTATCTTGGCTGAGGAAAAAAATCCATTTATGACATTTTATGATTAAATCTATTATTTAAAAGAATTATAAATTAATTCATTTTGAAGAAAATGTATCCAAAAACTTCCTGAAAAATAAAAATTAACTCGAATATACCTGGAACTGACTTTTTATTTTCTTCCAGTAATTATTATTCATTTATTTTATATTCTTCAAACTGCTTTAAAGTTTTATGTGTTTGTTAGTTTTAAATGAAATTGTATAAAACAATAGCTGTTTTCAAGTAGATCATGCAGCTTTAATGATACTGCAGTAGAAAAGGATAAAACACTCTCTTTCTTACTTACATACAAATGGAAATTGCCTTTGGAATAACCCAGCAATATATATCCTGTTAGGTTTAGTTCAAGTTGTCTTTCCCTGAAAATTTGTGCAAATTAGCTCCTAAATCTGAAAATTAAACATAATTTTGATGCTGGGTTTCACCAGACTTAAATTTGTCCCTCCAGGCAATCTGCCTTCTCTGATGACTATCCTGCCTCTGGTTAGGAGCAGATTCATACCTCAACAGTCTAAGATGCTGAATAAAGGAGCAATGATGCTAGCATGTAGACTATCTATCCTTTTCCTTATAACCACATACTTACTTATAAGTGTACATAATGAAGTTAGGACCAAGAGCCCTCAGAAAAGAGAGTAAAAAATACTTGCTCATCTTTCTTAAGTACATCACTTCTAAGTTATTCACGTTGTCTGTTTTCATCCAAGAAATGTTGAGTGCATTTAGAGAAGCATTTTATGTAGTTTTGTGATGAATATTATACAGATGACTCCTTTTTTATTATTTAAAATTGGAAACATGTTTATTAAAGATTTTAGGCTATCCTCTATCCTTTGTCAAGCTCTCAAACTTACTGAGTTATTCTTGCTAAGTTCCTTCTAATTATGTTAGTTAAGGAAAGAATAGGTGTGCTTTTTGTGACATTTGCACTCCATGTGTTGGTTTACAACCTCTTTAATTATAACCAGTCTCTAAAGCACTTTCACATGCTCTTAAATATAGCTGACCCTTTTAATAAAATTTCATTTGGCTGTTAGTGATTGGAGTATATCCAGCAAAGCACTCCATCAAATTCAATGAAGTACATACTATAATTAATATAAAATCAAATAACAATGGTAAAATGGTCTTCCTAGAGAATGGCTGTTAAGACATCATAATTTGGCTATTGGTATAAATATTTTTAGTGAATTACATAACAGGAGCTTAGAATACATCCTGACTTAAAATATGAACTTTAAATACTGTGTTGTGTATGCAAATCATATCAAGGATACTATGACTTAAATACATGAGTAAGCACATTGCAAATTTATATTGCTACTTGTCCTCTATTACAACTGCAGAGGATGAATTTATATGTAGTTTCACTTCAAGGTTTAGCTTTACATTTGCTTCAATAGCAAAAATGCCAGAGAGATGCACAGACCTGCATTGTTATTCAAATATTTGTTCCAGCATTTATATTCATATATGACTGTGCGTAGAGGAGAAAGAAATGGTATCTTTCATCAACAGCCATTAAGTAAAATCAAGCAGTTAAGGCAATTTCACTTTCTGACATATATATCCACTTAAGATATCTATTCTGTATGTCAAGCCAGATATTGTAAAAGTGGATTTTAATGGGAATAATGGATCTGACTTTATTTTAAGTGTACCTATCATTCTATATTTGACAAGCAGCATCACAAGACTTTCTAACATGCAATAATTTTTGGCATTCTTCTCTGTAATGACCTGTCCACCCAGAAGTATCTCTACACTGGAAGAATGAATCTCGGTCTGAACAGAAAAATAAACTCCTCACAATCAGCTTGTTTTCAAGATGCTTCCAATGTTATTATTCCATTAATAATGCATTTTTAGTTGTCAAAACTGATCAGCATCATAGTTTTTTCCTAGATACTGTTTATTATAAATCACTTCACAACAATATATTATTTTGAGGTGAATAAGAAACAAAACCATTCACTGTCAACTAGAATTAACAGTCAGGAAGCTACAGTCTTTTAGATGGGGAAACAGGAAAATTAGCATACAGAGTTCTGTTTTAAAATATCAGCATGTACTTGTTCACATAAAAAAAGAACAATGTGTAGCCAGGCAAAGAGATTAAAGTTAACTAAAAAATTTCCTAATTGTTCTTGTTGAATAATTAGAAAGTAATGTTTGAGCAGTAACAACTTCTCCTTTTTTTTTTGTCTCAGCTGGGGTCTGTATCCCATGTAAAATATATATTATGTGAAGAACCCTCTCAAGAAATCAGTATTTTTTAAATCAAACTTTACTATTGTAACAATATGTTAATCTTATTCTCAGACCTTTTAAAATCCTATTGTTTACCAGTCACAATAAGAATTCAATTTCCACATGATGTTTATGTATGTTGAATAGAGGGGAGACATTCCATCAGAGAGATCCCCATTGCTAGAACAGATGGGCATTATCTCAGTACTGTAAAACAGGGCAAGGTGGAACATTTTATTTCACACATAAAGCAAACCTAGTAAAATTATCTTTTTTCAGTGCTTTTGACACTTTGGTCGAGAAAATCTCCTCTCACCCGGGGACATGAGTGTAAGACATCTGAATCAGTTTTGACTTGGGGAATTCTGTATGTAAAAACTGACATTTTCTTTTTTTGGCTTCCCACTCAGTGCCCCAGGTCCCTAGAAAATAAATGTTAAATGCTAGTGAGAAAAAAAATGGTGACGTTCCACCCTCTTTTGTCTTACGTGAAAAATCAATATTTTCATGTTAAATTATCTTTATAATTTCAATTAGAGAAATTATGGTTAGTTTCTGTTCCTCAGTAATGACGGTATTTGACATTTCAACCCTAGATTTCAAGAAATCTCCATGAAGATTTTCAAATGTATTCCTAAAGATAGGAAACTGAGTCATAGAGAAACTGTGGTACAAGCAATGCAACAGGTATAAACCATCACTGAAAAACAAAGTCCAGGCATTCTTGTGGGCCAGTCTTGATCCCCAGTAATACATCCTGAAAAGTCAAGATATCTCTGGGAGAAAAATAGAACAGAAGTCAAAAAACCACAGTTCTCACTGATGTATCCCAAACTGCCAGGATGCTTGGTTGCCAATTACCTTCAGAGTTCAAAAAATAAAGCATTTCCCTTGGGCTCCCCAGACTGGAGGTGGCAATTGCCTAACTTAGTATAATCTTGGTAAAACAGTTTTAAGCATTGTGAAGTCATGCCTGCACATGTCAGTGAATGTCTTCCAGTTTCTTAGCATGCTTCAGACCAAGATGGCCAAATGGCTTGCATTACAAGCATCCTTCTAAGAATACAAATAATCTAAATTATCATTTTCTGCCAGTTTTCTTGCATTAATGAAACCTTGATTGTGGCAATAAAGAAAATATCTGTCTGTTCAAAAAGATACTGCACACTGTCACGCAAGACTAAGGCATCACACAAGATTTGCTCTGTAAATCCTTTAAGCAACTCCAAAACCACCCAGTTTGATATAATTTGGTTATCTAATCTTCTTGAATCCTTCATTCAATTGTTTTGCCACATTTTACAATATTACTGTTTCCAAAGGAGAATAAAAAAACCCCAAAACAACGGAGCCCATAATGTATATTGGGGAGAGGTAGCTATTTTCATCTTAAAATTATTCATTATTTTTAAAATTTTGCCTGCCTCTTGAGTAAGTGGGATATTGCAAGAAAAGGTCTTCACAAGTTTCAGCTGTAGCAAAATTGTCAAAGAAACACTTGAGAAACTGCATTACACAGCAAACAATATGCTATCGAATGTAAAAACATATATTCCTTCTTAATGTCTTCTGAAAGATATTCAGACTAACTTTGGCAGCCTAAGACTCTTGCACTATTCATCCAAACCTGAATATTTAACATTCATCCATGATACTTAAAGTTTAATGATCATTTTTCCCCCTTACTTTTCTAACTCAGCAAAAAGAGCTCAAGTTTGAAAGTGCTTTGATTTGTACAAGAACACAGAAGCCTGTTGCATGCCATTCCGATCTGAGGGCTGTCACTTCTTCCAGACATCAAGAGACTTCTGAAGAACCAGAAACCTGTCAAGTACTATGTCAAAAAAACCCCACAAAACAGAACAAAAAGAAAAGCCACATTTTGATCTGGAAATTCATCTCAGACCAGGTACATGGGCTTCCTGATGACAATTGCCTCTCCATGAGTCTATGTTTTTCTTTTATGGTTACATGAACCTTGTATCTGTATCAAACAAATTGTGCTTAAGAATACAAGAAGATGCTGAACTTAAGAACAAATCTGAAGTCCCAGCTGGCTTTCAAGTTAAATAGAATGTGAAGGAGGTAAGCGTTTCTGACAGAAAATAATTGTCTCATTGTAAGAAACTGTACTACCGCAGGGGGCAAAAAGAAATGAAAAAAGACTCACAGTCAGAACCTTCTTTTCACAGAGTTTGGAACTAAGACATTTAAAACCAAAATAAAACAGAACAAAACAAACCCCTCAAATAATTTCAGAATTTATAACTGTGACAAGGTAATGACAAGTGTTTCATTAAGGTACAAGTACAGAGTTCCACTATAGCTAGCACTGGAAGTGAACTATGACTGCACAAAATGAGGTGATGACCTTTGAGATATGACAGGCTAAGCAACTGACATAAGAATATTTGACCAGGTGAGGTCTCGTCTACTCAGGACAAAGTTTTTGTGACAAGTAGTATTACTATCAATACTCAAATCCTTTGAAGACTGATTTAGCTGACATACTGCAAGAACAATGAAACTAATCACAGGCTTGTCTGTGGTGGAGCTTTAACAGTGTTATAGGTTACAAGTGACCTTTGAAAACATTCATTCTTGTAGAGGACATTGGAGAGTTGTCATCTTCAGCTGGTAAAAGAACAGTGTTCCAATTCCAGTCACCATTATGTATGTTAACCCAATAACTTGCAAACACCTTTCTGAGCAATTAAAATAATTAAGAAATGACTGAGATATATCACTTTTTCTCTGATTACTAGCTACATCACATATGACTACTTAATATTTGTTGAATGTATAAACATAATTATTAAATGAATTCTGTTTCATGTCTAAAGTTTCATTGCAGAAAGGAAATTATTTTAGAAAATTATTGCATATAACAAGTTTTTCCATGTGACAGATTGTCCATTTTAATTCTTAAATGCTGTCTTTTAAAATCCTTTTTAAAGACTTGTAATGCTTGGGGTAAATCATAGAATAGTTTAGGTTGAAAGGCACCTTAAAGGTCACCTAGTTCCAACTCCCCTGGAGTTCCCTGGTCAGGGACACTTTCCACTACACCACATTGCTGAAAGCCCCAGCCTGGACTTGATCACTTCCAGGAGGAGGAGGGGACATCCTCAACTTCTCTGGGCAACCTGTTCCAGCGAATCACCAGCCTCACAGTAAAGAATTTATTCCTTATAGCTAATCTAAATCTACCCTCTTTCAGTTTGGAACTGTTAACTCTTGACCCATCTTTACACACCCTGATAAAGAGTCCCTCCTTGTCTTTCCTGCAGCCCCCCTTTAAGTACTGGAAGTCAGCTAAAAGGCCTACCTGGAACCTGCTTTCATAAGGAAGGTGTTCCAGCCCCCGATCATCGTTGTGGCCCACCTCTGGACCCACTCAAGCAGGTCCATGTCTTTCTTACACTGGGGACTACAGAACTGAACACAATACTCCAGGCAGGACCCCACAAGAGTAGAGTAGAGGTGAGTAGTTATTAATCAATGTATACATAAAATGCTTAAAGTATATGCAATAAAAATATTGTTAATAGGAATAGAATTTCCATATTTACTTTTTTTTGGTTCAAAGAAGAGAAGCTTCACTAGATTTTTAACTATGATAAGAAGGATTTGTGCTACATATGTATAAGCTGAAAAATACTATTTCTGACACTCTTATATTTGATATATGGTGAAAGGCATTCATCCAGGCTTCTGAAACTAGAAAAATTATATTTCCTCATCAGGGACCTTCCCCTGTTGTTCCCTAACCAGGGGAGCTGATTAAGGATTCCCCAGTGATTATCTTTCCTCCATCTGCAGCCTTCACCTCACAGGAAGGCAGCTGCTTGGCTTCAGATCTGTTGGTTCATGAAACCTAAGTACTCTAGTTCCTTTTCTTCATGTCCCTTCATTGCTCAAAAAGAGCTATCATATAAGTGCTGATAGTATTAAAATTGCATTCAGACCATATCCTTGGATACTTCTGCCTTTCTTTATCCAGAGTGTTTCTAGAAGTGCTACTGCTCTTTATTGCCACCCTGCTTCCCTGTCACCAACATTAACAGTGGTAATAATTTCTTCTGGACACTTCTTTGCTTGTTGGTTCAAGCAGTACTCTGTCTAATGAAAAAAAAAAAAAAAAGGGTTATGTGGTACTGATCTCAATATCATTGTTTTACAGAAATGATTCCAAATGCACTTTTCTCATGACACTTAAAATATATGTCTGAATAGCCAAGCTGCTGAATAATTTTTAACTATTTTGGTCCAAGGACTCTCTGCTCTGTTTTAGCTGTTCTTTTTTAATGTTATCCTTCTTCTCTTTCTTTATTTTAGCAAAATGCTTTTTTCATCTCTACTTTTTGCCACCTCAGTCATATAGCTTTTACTACACCAAGAAGAAGGACATGATGCACCACAAAGTGTCCTGGGTTTTCCTAGGATAGGGTTAATTTTTACCAGAAGCAGGGAGGGGCTGCAGCCAGGATAGCTGAACTGAACTAAACAAGGGAATATTTGATCGCATACTGACTTCATGCTCAGTATATAAGGGGAGAGTTGGCCCAGAAGGGAGGTTTTGTACAGCTCAGGTGGGCAGATGGCTAACTGAGCATTTTGTTCTGAGTGGTGATCAGTTACATTGTACATCATTTGCTTTATATATTATTTCATTAATATGCAGTTATTGTTGTTGTTTCTTTTCTCTTTCTGTTTTTCTGTTAAACTGTCCTCAACCCGTGAATTGTTACCTTTTTCTTCCAGGTCTCTTTTCTATCCCGCCATGTGTGCGAGGAGTGAGCGAGTGGCTGCATGGTGCTTAGTTGCAAGCTAAGACTAAACCATGACAAAACCGTGTCTTGACACCAGGTTGGCCTAAGGTGAGCATTAAAAGTCTCACATCCAGAGCAGTGACTATAAGGACACCAAATACCAGCAGAGAAAATTTACTGGTTTGGAGGTAAGTTTTGATGAAAATTAGAATTGCTTGACTGTCGTAACATCTCAGCTACACTGAAAGCAATGTTAAAGATACAAGTAAAAAGATTTCTGAAAAAGATTTTCTGAAAATAAAATGCAGAAGGACTCATTAAGGGTGTACCATACACTGAGCTAAAATCCAGTATGGCAGTTGTAAATGCTTTTGTGGTCTGTTCATATATAGCATCTTATATTTTCATACTGTGTTCATTTATAACATTCATGTTACATAACCTGAGCTTTGCTTTCTCTATTAGATGTATTGCACTGCTTTCCATCAGTGATCATATAGTATTTCTCAAATGACATAGACACCCACACTTATTTTATCCTTATTATTTCATCTATGTTTACCATAACTTCTGACTGTTCAACTGCCAGAGAGCCATGTTTGCATTATACACTAGACAAGGATCTCTTTAGATAGCCAGAAAGGGCTGGTCATTCCTACCTGCAGGTAGGTAAGATACAAGCACCATTAAAAACAACAGCTGTTCAGATGGAATGTCAACAAAGTAATTTAGGATGCTGCAAGCCTCACAGTGATCATGTTTTTTTCAATTTTTTCTTCCTTGTGCCTCTTCATTAATTGCATAGACACAGTCTCTTTTACTGTTTTCCTTATTTTCTCCCTGCCAGTTGTGGACTTCTGCATTGCATGCAACACACAACCAGGTGAATTTATGGAGGCCGTATAACTGTTCACTACTTTGTTCACTAAAATACTAGTTGCCCAGTTTTAAATTTTCAAAGGGTTCATTTACATTTTTCTGGTGACAATACCTTTTTCTACCCAAGTTTTCACCATGCAGTACAAGAGAGCAACAGAGAGGTCCAGTGTAGGTTCAAAGGAAGATTTGAAAAAAGAGACTTGCAAGGTCCTCTTTGAAACAGAGATTCCAGAGACAAAGAAAAACCTGAGAAGCACTCCAGGATGTAAACAGAGGAAGAGAAACAGATCTTGGTGGGTCCTACAAATAAAGGAGTCTTCATTAACTGACCAATTAACTTCAAGCTCCAGCTCTGGAGTCCTCAGCACAGGAAGGACATGGACCTGATGGAGTGTGTCCAGAGGAGGGCCACAAGGATGATCAGGGGGCTGGAACACCTCTCCTACAAGGACAAGTTGAGGGAGCTGGGATTGTTCAGCCTTGAGAAGGATCAGGGGAGACCTAATAGCCACCTTCCAGTACCTGAAGGGAGATTATAAAATGACTGGAGAGGGCCTTTTCACAAAGGCCTGGAGTGAAAGGATGAGGGCCAATGGTTTTGAATTAGAAAGAGTGGATTTAGATTAGAGGTAAGGGAGAAGTTCTTTACCACGAGGGTGGTGGAACACTTTAACAGGTTTCCCAGGGAGGTAGTTGAAGCCCCATCCCTGGAGGTATTCAAGGTGGGGCTTGATGAAGCTCTGAGAAACCTGCTTTATTTGAAGATGTCCCTGCTCTCAGTGGGGGGAAGGGGTTGGACTAGATGACCTCAAGAGGTCCCTTACAATCCAGACATTTCTATGATTCTATGATTCAAGATATCAGGTAAAGTATTACATAGACTAGAAAATTACTAATCCTGGTTATCTGCTACAGCCCCAAGCTTTGCTGTATCCACCTGTTAGACTTTCCTCACAGGTAATTTATCAAAGATAATGTCACTAAATCATAAATTAAGAAAAATAATCTAGATTATTTTTCAATTCCTGCAAAAATACTCTTTAATGAAACAATCCCTGTATAGCTGACAGTCCTGGGATTTTCCCAGAACTACCCAACTGTGACCAGGATTCTAGAAATCTCAGATATGAATGGTTGTGGAGCATTTTGGGTAGGGAGAAGAGGCACATTCCCCTTGAACCGCAGCAGTTCCAAAAGTACAGTGTCTTAATTAGAAAACTAATCAGTACAGAAATAAGGTAAAATAGACACATTTGTCTGATGTTCAGCAAGGGTTCCAGGCAGATTATCTACTCTCCTCCAAAACCTTTTATGACCTACTGTCTTAATCCAGCAGTTGAGTGACATATTGCTAGTGTTAAAAGCTTACCTCAAATTTTCTTTGCCTTTTCCATACCCTGTCCCACAACTGTTTTGTGTCTGGGGAAAACAGTCTGAAGAAAGGTCTCCTGTAACCACTGATCTCAGGATCAGCTAAAAATTCCAGTCAGCATGGTGAGATAGACAAAACTTGCAAACCATGGCCTTGCTAGGCAGATATGTCTGAGGACCCTAACAAGGCAACCTGAATTGTGGGGAGTTTGAATGACAAAATTGCTCTTTGTCATATCAGGAAGCTCCAAAGACTGATGAAATCTGCTGATGTATCTTTGTTCCATCCAGTAAAGTCTCTGATAAGACTATGAAACAGCATGCTTAGAAAAGTTGGCCAGCAGATGATCCTGAGAAGTCTGTTGTGCCTCTTCTTCCAGCTGGAGAAGTGCCACCTAAAGGACTGGGAGTTTGTCCACCCTTGCACTGTTTCTGTCACGTGGATAGG
>JANIJG010017393.1:141266-171011 GCA_024611175.1 Megaceryle torquata | reverse complement strand
CCCTTGCACTGTTTCTGTCATGTGGATAGGATAATATGCCAAAGCAGATTGCAGACAAGAGGGGTACTTCTAGGAAAGTAGTGCCTGAAATAAAATAGTAGCACAAGCTCCTTCAAAATTGTTTCCATGCAAGTTCTTGAAGTGATGATGAGGCCCCTGAACAAGTGCCCCTTTCTCTAAGGGCCTGCTGTGGGAACTGATGCTATTGCGTCTGTGATTAGAGACAGTAGGGGTGGCAGAGAGCACTGAATCTCCATCACCAACTGCCAAAAACCTCAGTGCTCATTTTCCATCATGGGATGAGGAGTAATAATAAGAAACCTTTGGGAGGCAGAGTTGAAGGTGCAAAGGAACAATAACAGTTACAATCTTATTTCAAAGTGGAGCTGGTGGTGCCTGCTTCTTGGAACAAGTGTAATGCTAAAGCAAAGAGTTTGAGTGATTGCATTATATTTCTGACTATTTGAGGATATCCATCCTGCACACTTCCATGAATACGATCTTAGTTTTAGGTTTGTGGGTTTCAAAATTATTTACTCCTGAAGGAAACCATCCATTGGGTTCATAAGGTTCATTCCAGAGCCTGATGCCAACATTTTGTGGATGAGCTGGAAATTCCACAGACAGCTCAGACACCTCAAGAAAGAAGAGTTCTTATACACACCCAGGAAAAAAGAAAAAATCCATTCTTTGTTAGTGGTTCAAGATTTGCAAGATATTCGGTTACTTGATGCTAGACACACAGTGCCAGAAACACTACTTGGTAGCTATTTTATATTCTATGAATGCTACCTCTACCAGGCTTTCCAGGTAAGCTACAACATGGCTTAGAGAATCTCACACTGTCCTGCGTTTCACATAGTCCAAGCTGTCAAAGGTGTCTTGCTGACTGTCAAGGCCCACTTCTGCCTAGACATTCACTTGGCCAAAATCACTTCTCAAATCCATCTCCTCTTCCTTCTGTTCATAGACGAAGATGCTATGGTGATGAAAAGGTGCCAAGCAGAAAAATGTATGTTTCATCCTATGCCTGGCCTTACTCTGCCACAACTGATGTATATGTAGATGTCTGAGACAGAGCTGTGCTACGAGGGAGCCAAGACTATAAGCAACATGTAATAAGAACATAGATCAAGCTTCAGTACTTTGTTGTCTGTATTTCTTTTTAACTTTCCGGTCTTTTTGTCTCCTGTAAGCCTCAAAGAAGTTAATTTTATAATGTCCCAGCATTAACAATAAACATTTTCAGAAATAATAACACAAGATCATGACCTACAGGGTCCTATTAGACACAGAACTACTTGCTGATCATATACCATTTATTATTACATCTTGAGATCTGTCAGACCGACAATTTTTAATCCACTTAATATGTGCCATGTTGATTTTATATCCTTCTTAACCAATACATTCTGTAGCATGAAACCAAATGTTCTGTAGTAGTCTATTACTATAAGTATATTGTATCAACATTATTACCTTATCAACCCAACTTGTAATCTCACAAAAATATCAAATTAGTTTGACAAGATCTGTTTTCCATAAAACCACATTGATTGGCATTAATTAGATTTCCCTCCTTTCATTATTAATCGAGTCTCATACCAGTCATCCCATTGTTTTCCTCAGGACTGATGTCAGGTTAACATAACTGTATTTACCCCACTTTTCTTCTTTACCCTTTCCTGCCCTTGTTCATTTTCTTGTAGTCTCTTAGGAGTTCCATATTATTCAAATACTTACTAAAAGAGTGTTTCTATATTACATTTGAAATGGATTTTTTTAATCATAATTCTAATTCTTTTCCTACAAAGCAGAAATATTTGACCCTTTTGCTTTTTGCATGTTTATATTGGTGAGTCTAAATATAAGTGTCTAGCAATGAGCCTGTGTTATTGTGAGGACAATTTCTGTTTCAATTTACTTTAAAAATTTCCCAGTTCTTCACAGCTAAATATTCTTTTGTCTTTGTGTCCTTTCAGTTCTGTTACCAGCCTTTTTTCTTTGCTTCTATATTTGTTGCAATTAACTTTTCCTTTCTTTCAACAGTTATACGTTATTATTTTTCTAGCTGCTTTCATCTCCACTTTACTGTTGTTTTCATAACCTCTGGTTTCTTCCTCGGTTGTAACACTGGCATTTGGGAATCTTGCAAAATGTTACTGGGAGGTTCCACATGATAATTTATTTTTTCTGATTCAGTCCTTTCAAAAGATGTCCTTCCTAATTGTTTTCAGCTTTGGCAACGTGATCCTTTGGCTAAATTTCCAACTCAATAAAATACTGAAGAAATTGTAAACTTGTCAGGAAAGCCTAACTTTTTGGACCCTGACATACACAGCAGATTCTAAACCTGGAATTAGAGATGTATTTTCATCTAGTGTGCCTGTGGAGGGCTTGGCCTTGGCAAAGACAGAAGTCCAAGTAGAAAGCTAGGTGAAGCTAGATGATAATGAACCTTATCAGTGGATATCTGTCTGAAACTCTAGCATTTCTAAAGCTTGGGCATAGAAATTACATTCTTGAGTTTTACCTTTCATTTATGGCCTAGAATCCAGAAACTCCTCCTAAATATTGGTATCTACTTTTGCTCTTCTAAACAAGTGTGTAACCTTCCCTCTTTTTTCTTAAAAAAAAAAAAAAAAAAAAAAAAAAAGAAATATTACCAATATTTGCAATAACTTTTTTACCAACAGATGTTATATCTTAGCAATAAGAGAACATGCCCAGAGAAAAAGTCAAGATGATTTTAAGCCTATGTCTCAGTCAGCACCTGAATCTCAGTTTTATATATAATTTTTAATGACATTGTCTTATATCAAGCAGTTATCAGAATAAAACTAATCCCCAAAATTGATATAATTACAGGAGCAGAGACCAGAATTGTGGAATTATCACCATCCATGTTCTGGTCATGCTGTTGGAGTGATGCCCCTGCTTACCTGCACACTTATGATTCCATAGAAGTTTATTTTCCATTTCTCTATAGGAAAGGTGAATACTCCTGTTTGGACTATTCTATAATCAATGCATTAAGGGGCTTCTCCTCAGAGGTGAGAGTGAAACCTTTTCTAAATAATTTGAAATGCATAAAAAGTCTCATACTTTCTTGCTGACTGGTATAGCTGATAGGATGTTCAATCACTTACAAAAGAATGACAGCTTTTGAAACTGCTTTTTGTGAATACCCTAATGCTGTTAGCTTGTTTTTAATTTCCAGATTTTCTTCTCTAATTTCAATTATAATTGAGATGATGAAGGTGTTGTCTGCTTAATTTCTTGAAGCAAGTTCCTCGGGGTAAATGTAACTCTATTACACAATGTGGAAGTGAAGTCTCAGAGAAGCTTTTGGATTGGAAAGAAAAGTACTATGTAAATACAGGTTCTTACTGAGCTAGGCACTTACCTACCTCCCGTAGGATTTTTGGGCTGCAATTTTAGATCTTGACACTGAAAAACTTTCCAGATTCCTGATTTTTTGTCTTTATTTTGAGACCTGACATAAGTTACTCATTCCAACTGGTAAAACTGTTACTCGAGTTCGTCTAGTTTATATCTGTTTGCAACTAATAAAGATCTGTGGTGAAAATAGACCAATATTAGCTCTCAGTATGGTGGTAATACAGATATTTTTTATTAGAGGTCTAACAGTTTTTGTAATGGAGAAAAAAAAATCAAACTTTCACAATCTCTGTTTTCAGTTACTAGCCATCTTAACTGACTTTTAAAATCTAGCAAAAACCACAGCCATGTTGTCTTGCTAGCATCAGTTGTATAAAGTGTTGATCAGGTTAGGAAAATGAACATATTCCTCCTTCTTTGAATCCTTCATGGAGAGTCTGTTCTTCCACATGCCCCATTCTGTGGAAGATCACTATAAGAAACAAGGTATTTCCAACAGCAGAAGCTTTGCAATACTGGTAACAGAGCTGGGGTTTTTATGAAGTCCTTGTGGTTACCTGTTGTTTCTCCCAATATCTAGTTCATAACTAGGATTTGCAGAAGATGTCTGTCTGGAGCTCAGTACTTGTAAGTTTGATGTTTCAGTATGAAAGAGCAATTTAAGAATCAGAATTAATATTTGCTTTTTCATGAAAGACAGTCTTCATTGTAAAACAAAGATGATCTCAGAGATATACTTCTGGTATCTAACCTAATAGCAGAGGCTGTGAAACCTTTCACTCCATTTGCATGAGACAGAATAATGCCACTCTTCTTTTTAATTGCAGTTTATCTCAGCCATTCATGAAAACATGTCAGTTTCACTCCAAAATACCACAGGTACAGCCAGATGCTCCCTTGAAACATCTGTTAAATTAGACTATGGTAGGGTATTTAATCAGCTGTGTATCACATGTCAAGTACATTAAATATGAACTTCTTGAAACATATTTTACATTTCCGATGATATTTTAGAGTTTTGTTTTGATTTATAAAATCCTGTTTAATATGGGGCTTCTTATCTAAGAAAAAAATTACTTCGTTATCTTCTGAGCTCATCTTGCGTGCCTCACCAGAGAGTCCCTAAGGATCCTTACTTTGGAGCTCAAGGTAGAAGATTTTCAGGGCCTTTGTGTTCTGGGGGATATTCAGTAGTAGAGAGACCAAGGACTCCAATCCTCTAGACATATTGCAAAGCCTGTGTATTTCCTCAGGCTTTCTCAGAGGTACAGTAAGTGAAGTGTTGTGGGAGGAGCATAAATCTGCTATTACTTACAAGGTGTCACTTAGATTGTTTGTTTGAATGTACATATTAACTCATATTAATTGCATCTATACTTCATAACACACACTCTAAAGTGAATATATAAGTAGACTCATCAAATTTACATTGTTTAAAGCATTTTTAAAAGATGACATGCAAATTTACCCAAATGAACCAGCCATAGACTGAGACCAACATATTTAAGTCTTACCTGATTGCTAAGCTACTTATTTTAGCTTTCTCCAACTAAGGATTTCAATAGCATTTTCTGTCTTTCTAACCAGCAAGGAGTTCTCAGCCACTCAGTTTGTACAATCATACATCCAGGACTCCTTACCCCAGAATTTCTCCAGCTTAATTAAGGTCTATGTAAAGATGCATGTCAAACCCAGAGGGAGCCCTTTGCCACTTGTCCAGACATTCCAGGATCATTTTTGAACTTCTTATATCCATATAAATTTCATTCTCAAATTGTTTGTCTAAGAATTCATTTCTTCTGCAGAAATAAAAAAATCATGCCCATTACAATTCTATGTTCTAAGAAGATAAAACAACTTTGCACATGTAAAAAAAAAAAAAAAAAAAAAAAAAAAAAAAAAAGATAAATATAATCATGTTCTTAACAGAGCACAAGCTATGTAGCATGTGTGATTAGGGTTTTTTCCCTGTTCATAGAAAACAATAGCTATCATTTGTAGGTTTATATTAATGAGATTTTCTGATAACTGTATGCATGGTCTACTTTAATAGAAACTGATATGCTGTGTTTTCAGGTTGTTTGGGGAAACACAGGCTTTTTAAAAGTTATATATGATAAAAAAATTAATTGATCAAGGTTAAAATTATATATTTTCTGCTTTTTAAATTAAAGTTACCACATACATACTATTTTGTTCTAATTTTAGCTATATATACTTATATATATGCATGCATACATCTCTGCTGTTATCATAAAAAAAGTAAAAATATTTTGGGAGGGCTTCACAATAGAACGATATGTAACAGCTGCCTTCATTTCTCACAGAAAAGATATAAAGGATTGTTTTTCCTTTTACAGTGATCCCTTAAGTCATGGCAACCTTCTCCAGTTGCCATTAATTCGACACCCTGACAACTTAAAGTCAATGGCAGCACATCAGATCTAAAAGGAGTTGTGTCTAATTTTCTCTGCTAATGCATTGTATCTGCAGAACAGATATTAAAGGTAATTCTGCACATCATGTCTCGAAACCAGATACCGGGAGGGATGATGAACAAATTGAAACCTCTTATGGGAAAGAATTTAACCAAATCCTAGCATTCCATAGACCATTCACATGAAATTGATAAGACTATTATAAATCACTCCAGTGACTTTGAAGACATGTAAAGATATAGACCTGCAATAGTAAATAAGCAGTGGGAAAGGAGGCATTACTACGGAAAAAGCTAAGTGAATGTTTACGTAGTCCAAGGAAGATTGCAAATTTTTTTTCTTTGAAAATAAATATAGGCTAATATTTCACAATTTCACAACTGTTTCTTCTTCTTTAGCTTTATTTTAAGCATTGTTATTTCTACAGACTTTAAGTCCAAAGGAGGATGAAAATCATGCATGACCAGCAACATGCCTTTTATTTTTCCAGTTAGACCTCTCTCTACATTCCCTTATGAGAAAGGGATTACCTTTCTACCAAAAAAAAAAAAATTATGCACTATGTGGAAAAGTTTTTACAGTGCCAATCTTGTCTCAGAATTGAAATACTACATGAGGCTGAGTGAAATGCCACTGTAAGGGCCTTCACTGATCTGCCCACTTTTAAGGTCTCAGTACCTCTTCAGTATAATTAAGAGCAGCACCTGTCAAATGCCTCTTGGGTCTGACACAGAATCCAAGACTGCAGAATGTTTTTGAGGTACTACCTCTACTGGGAGCAGAGTAATCAACAAATCACATGATTGTTAAGCTATAGAAAAGGTGGGAAGTGGGTAGACCAATGGCATTGCTCTTCTTCCTCAACCCTACACCATCATGTTGCAAGCCTTCAGTATTAGATTTTGTTGACTCTAGGTTCAGAATCCATGACTAATACAAAGGAGGTATTTATATCTTTAAGAATCTGAGTTTGTGTACTTGGAGTGGATTGTTTTAATTTTATTTTAGGTGGGGAGGAGAGAAAAAAACAAAATGTGTGTTTCTGTGATTCTGTAATCAACGATTCTGTAATCGGTGTACATAGAAGAATTTCTAACTAATTACCAGAAAATAAACAAAGGACAAGCACAGCCAGGTACCTCTAACAATTATTTTTCTTTTCTGAAAAATATTCTTTTGGTAAGAATTAAAAAAAAAAAAAATCACAACACATTTGCATCATAATTCTTAATATTTAACACACATGAGTGAAGCCACATTCTATTGGTTAGTGCTATATTTACCACAACATGTCTTGAAGCATATTAATGAAAAATTTTTAAAAAAAGCCTTGTGGCATGATAATAACATTTAATTGTGTCACAGTTACAGTAATATGTATTTTCTCTCCAGTTGTTTTTTTTTTTTTACTGTAGGGGGAAAAAACTGTTGTTTCTTAATGAACTTAGTAAAATATGTCTCAGTTAGATTGGAAACCCTGCATTCAGAAATCCATATTTACATTGGAAATGGTAAAGTTCAGTTTTCTTAGATGACCCCATAGGTTCCTTAGATATCAGTTCTTCATTTGGTGCATGTTATCATAGATATTTACTTTGAGCGGTGGTTTTCAGTAATATTTCTCAAAATTCCTCATGTGATTTCCCATGAAAAGGTAGTATCTAATTGGATTTTTAATCCTTAGTTAATCAAGCAACACATTGCATATACTGTTTTAGGGAGAAACTGAAAAGTTCTTTCCACTGCCCTATTATAACAAGACATGTTTGGATGTAACTTGAATAAGTAGAAAAATAACATGGTAAAGTCCCTATACTGTATAGATATTACATGAAAACAATGCTTTCCTTTCTTTAAACTGCAGCCAGTGCCTAGCCTTTGATGAAGCCCTGGAATAATGGAGTGCCATGGGCTATTTTCTTCTGGTTTCTATAGCTCAATACAGGGCTTGTCTCTTCTGTTTGTTTTCAGCTAATTGCCTCAAGATCTAATAAGTTAGTGATGATGTATGCTGAACACCACTAACCCCTTGCCAAAAGAAATATTATGTCACACCAAAGTTTAAGGAGCTAGGTTTTTATCAGCCAAATATCTTTTCCTTAAAAGGCTCTAATTTGCACTGTGTAGGTTGTAAGTGGCATCCATGATTGCATTGGTTCTTTCAAATGTCTAAAACAGAAATAATGCTTGGGGAAAAGCCAGTGTGGAGGCCAAATTCTAACCTATGTGCCTTCTCTTACTTGCTGCTGCAAGGCTTTGGTATTTGTTATTCAGCATGCCTCAAAGGAAAAACACTTAAGAAATTATCAATTTAAGAGGACATTCAACTAGAATTAGATGCTTAGTCAGGGTATTCTCTTTGCATATAATTTTAATGACCTTATTCCTTACTTGTTTTCTTCTTAGAGCAAAGATATCCAGGAAAAGAAAATATATTGGCATCTACTATCAGTTATATAGAAAGTTATAACATGTAGAAGCAATTAATAGAATGAGGCCTACATAGACAACTTATTAATTCTGCATTAAATAATATCACACAGAGTGGAAGTTAAAATATATTTTCATTTTTTAGAAAGTAAGATATTGCTCTGGCAATGTTGAAGTACATCAGAAGGAAAAATCTCCCAACAAATGTTTCTGATATGCTTAAGATTTTCCTTTTTTTAGTGGAAATAGCACTCTCTTTTCCAAGATGCTTAATGATTTGACTTGTATGGAACAAAGGCAAAAATTCAGAGTATTATAGAAATAACAGGGAAAACAAATAATATTCTTTTCAGTGCAAACACTGTACTGCCTCATTAAAACAGTTTCTCAAGTTACAGGCCATATCCAACAATGGTCTGAACTTTATAACAGTATTGGTATTGTAAATTTCCTAACCTAGGTACCTTGATGCTCACCAGAATTGACAACCATCAGCTCAGTGGAAATGCCTGTCACAGGAGATCCAAAAGTCAGCCTGATGGCAAGGAGCTCCTTCCACTGATCAACAGGAGACATGGAGAGCAGGCTGTACTTGATTCCAGAGTGCAGCTAAGGTGTACTTGCTGGGTTGATCTAAGAACTCCCTGTTGTCATTTTTTCTCCTTTTTTCACCTGCACACTCATTCCTGTCCCATCCTTGCTCTATGATGATTGTGGTGCTAGTGAGCCCATTTATCTTACTGCCTTGACAAAAATTAAACCCCTGAGGAAAGGAAAAAAAAATATTTTCTACCATGTTAGGGAGCTTAACCTGCAGCTCACCTGAAGCAATGGCCTGCAAGATGGAAGAAGAAGGAGGCATATTTTTTAAGATTTAGAATGTTGTGAAGCTGCACCCATCTCAATCTGCATTATTTTGGTCCTACCTCCTAGTCTCTGACTGACTGTTCCTGTAACGTTTCTCACACCGGCACTGGCCCTGCTTTTGCCAGGTGATGCCCTGTCTTAGAGAGTTGATCTCTGAAAAAACCTTAGGAAAAAAAAAAAAAAAAGTCTTCTTATTAATGCTTCTTCTGCAGAATGGGAGGTACAGGACAGTTCTTTCCTATGCCTGAAGGGATATGAGCTAGCATTTTTCAATGCTTAGGTGAATGCACAGGCACTGACAGTCTGGAAAGCATGACAACATGAGGAGCTCACAAACTGTGATCCATTGACTATTTTGTATAGACAGTGAGAGGCACTTCATCAGAGACTGCAAGACAAGTCTAAAACTATTTTGCCTCAGAACTTTGTGATTTTGCTGTTTCTGATCCTCTAAATAACCTATTGTCCCACATCACATGGAATAGCTGCAGCACAAAGAATCAAAACCATGGCTTCCACACTAAATCATAGACTTTGATGGAGAGGATCAACATGAGAAAGAAGAAATGGAATGCCAGTGTCCTACATCCTGTGCAGATGCTCTGATCACTGAGTTGTTGGATAACAGGGACAGATTGCTATTTGCTGCATTTGTGCCTCTTAGCAGTGGGACAAATCATTTCATGTCCCAGGAAAATGTCTACCTTTCTGGGTGGTGCTGGTGAGGAAATATGAGCCTGAAAACTCTCCAGTTTTGTCTCAGTGACTAACCTGCTAGGGAATCCCCAGAGAAGAGGCAGTTCTTGCAGGGCCTAAGGACAGACAGCTTGATGTGAAGGCAGCAAACTCGTAAGAAATAACAAACCCATGGATTTGGGATGACTCTGGGGTCAGATGGAAGCTGAGAAGGAATGGTGAGACTTGATATGTTGGACTTAAGCAAGGAGCTTTGTAAGTCTTGCATCTTTTAGAGCATAGCCAGATGCTGAGGTGTCAGGAAAGATGTTCAAGTAAGCTAATAAGCCAAAACATTTAAATTCTATGTGAACTGCTAACAAAACAAAACCAAAAAAACTATATTTTATTTAAATTTGCTACTATATCAGATAGTATTAAGATTTGTCTAATTTTAAATGGGAAATAGCAAAACATCCGGAATTTATGAATTAATATTAGGAAATTGGTTAAAACTAATGAAAAGTGATGAATAATGTATAATGAAACACTGAGTGGCCATGACATGATGGGAGCAAAGGCAAATTTGTGCACATCACATTTCTCTGCTTTCCAAGCAAACAGTAGAAACACATTAACTTGTACTTTAAAAATAGCTAACATTGCTTATATACCATTTTTAAGCAATCATGAGGTGAGAGGTCAGCTTCTGCTTTTGGTTGGAAAATATCTAAAAGTCAGAATCTAGGTATAAAGATGTTTCGGGGATTTTTTTCTACAGATAATACATTGATAGCTAGGTATCTGAGTTCCTTAATCCAGCCAACAATATTTAAAATTAGTGGGAAAAACAATATACAATAACTGAATTTCCTTTACCAGAGAATTTTTAATCTCCTTAGATACTGTGATGACTCCTAACTGATATATGTATCTATAAATACAATTGGCAGTAGAAAGGGTTAAGAAATTAAATGCCGACATTTGCAAATGCCAGCACTCTTTATACTGGTCAGAATTAGAGAAGACTCTGAGAAGCTTCAGAGGGACTTATTGAAGCAAGTTGAGTCGGCAGTTTGATGGTAGTTAAGAATCAGTGTCTTCCTAATGAAAAGAAATATACTCTAGAGAGAACAATGTAAAGTCAATGAGATTGATGCATGTGCTTAAACTTACGTGTGTATTTGACTGCCTTACTGAATAAAGATGGAATTACATTCTTAAAGTTAACTCATTGCTATACACATTGAATCTTAAAATCTTAATGATTTTTAACTACTAAAAGTATTACCTATTTCATGTAACAGTGTGGGTTTTATTTTCCTTCTTTAGGATATTACTTCATTAAAAAAAATTCATGCAATTAGCAACTTATTGTGCAATCACAGAACCATTGTTAAATAAGAAATTACTACAAAAATTAACATTTTTAAATTTTATCAGATATTATCTGCAATGGGAGTGTTAGAGGAATCTCCCCAAAATACCCAGAGTGATTCCAGAAAAAAACTTAAATCCATGAATAATATCCAGTTTTCTACAGAGCACAGTGTAGGTATTTATATTTTTAAAATATATTATTCCCTCTTGTTTTGGATTAAATGTCCAGTATAACATTTATTTCTTGCATTATTTTATGATGTTGTTAAATATGTACTGTTCCATACTTGATAACAAGTTGGCAATATAATATACTAGCATGAAAGAAATAAAAATATATGTTGCATGCATGAGTCTTGATTATTTGAAACATTGTTTTGTGTAATGTGTTTTAACCCCTTTTCTGATTGAGATCATGTTTGCTATTCCCTTTGTTTAAAATATGTCTAAGAATTCTATTTCTACTGCAAAAATAAATGATGAATTATTTATACATACCAATTATTTATTATCATTTATGCAAAGCTTGTCATATTATGCATGCATAAGGGGATTAAATCACTGTTAACCCATAATGCCTTTAGGGGCATTATATGATAGGCAAAAGGTTGCTTATGTTTACTATTGTAGATAAACATATACATTAAGAACATACATACTGTTTATACAAATTGCCAAGCTGAATATCAGTTCTGTTAGGAAAATAAAGTGCTTATTGAGCAATTGGTCCTATAAATAATGATCAACTAATCTATTTAATGCAGTATAGTTACTGTCTCTAGCTTAAAAATATGAGCTTTGTTCAACTAATGATACTCAAGTTAAATTTAATTCAAACCTGAGGAATAAAAGTAATATAAGAATAAACTCAAATGTTTTATTTTCTTTTGTTGTCCCTTCTGAGGCAGCCCTTTCATCAGCTGATGATGCATCATTACACTTAACCATTAAAATAAGTAGGCACAATCAATAAAATGTCAAAATAATATTATTTTCTATTATTTCCAATAACCCAAAACTCAAGGCAAATTCGCTGAGATAGAGTTTTTATAATAACATAAGCAGGTGTAAAGATTGGATGCAGTTGCTTTAATAGGGTACAAAATGGAAGCACATTTTTGCAGGTTGTGAGACAAAATTACGTTTAGTAGAACAATATAAAATAGCTTTTATGTTTTGACATTACATGTAAAAAGAAGAAAAGGAAGTTTGTATAGAAAAATACTTTTTCCAGCTTTAATAAACAAACAAGTACATTTAATTCATAAAAGGATTAGATCATCATCTCTGTGATAGAGAACATGTCATATGGCATGGTGAGAGAGTAATTCAGCAAGAGTCAAATAACAACAGTTTAATACAGTCACTCTCCAAAGCTGCAAGATCTTATTACAAATATGATACAGGTCACAGTCTAAACATAGTTATAGGTCTCAACCTAGTTCCTGAAGAATGTGAGTTCACGTAACAAAATCTGCCCCTCAAAAGCACACATGCTTGTCTCTGATCAAGGCATTCTTGTTCTCATCTTTTCTCGTCCTTCTTCACCAAAACATGTTGATTTCTTGACCTATCCCAATTCAAGTCCCATTGCAGCTTAATTTGTTTCTCCTCACTCCACAGTCTACAGGTCCTGAGGATTTGTTATTTTAGCTGTCATGTCACTTTAAAGACTTTCTTAAGCAGCCAGCACAAACAGGAGTGTATCTCAGAATTGCAGGTTGATAAATTGAAAATAACAATTAAGTCCTGTGGTGACAGAGCTGAGGCCAGCTGGTTAACTGATCTTTACCAACTAAACTGAAAAAAAATGTATAACTGTTTGTATAACTGTTATTGTATGTAGATTAGGAAAAGGTCAGGGCAGATAAACAACATCTTTTCCTAATTTCGACAGACTGCAATGAAGTCAAAGGTTGCTATTGCCTTCAACAGAGTTTCTAAATGAACACTACAGGCTTGATTCACCAAAATGTTGGTATACACTTAGCTTTAAACTGGGAAGAAGTCATCCAGAAAGTTAATTCTTAAGGTTTAGCACATCCCACTTGCTATGATCCACCCAACTTGGAAACGAGCATAAGCCCTTTAGGTGACCTCCATGTTAAAAATGCTCCCAGAGAATCAGCAGTTTCAGCTCTCTTCCAAACCAAGCCACTTGATGAGAACTGGCCCTATCAGCTGCCCCTTTTCACATCACAGATGAGTTATATATTAATTTTCCCTAACTGCAAGTGCAGCCTTGTTTTAACCAGCTGCACTGAAGCAATGTGCTGCAAATAAGACCTTCCCCTTGCTTAGGTTGATTTGATATCAGAACAATGCTCTGGATTATACTGAGTTATTCTGATTAGAACCAATACAAGTGAGATCAAAATCAAGTCCACTGACTGTAAGAAGCAAAAGAATGTATTAAAAGAAAAAGTAGTTTGAGGGCAAGTAAAACCTCTAGCTTGTTTTTTTAATTAATATTTTCTTTTTGTGACATAGCTCCAGGCATACAAATATATATTCTTCTAATCCCACTTGACCTCAACACAAATGTTTATGCCAAAGGTGTTCTCATGTTCCCAAGACTGGGGTTTAGCATAATGGATTCTACCAAAGGGCATTCTTGCATTTTTCTTCTATCCTTTCATTTCCATCTTTCCACCTTTCCATCCATGTTTTAATCCTGATTCTCTCCTCTCCCATAGATACAGTCTCATGCATAATATTCCTACAGATGCTACACTAAGGGCCATGCCTACCACAATCAGTACTAATAAAATGACTTCTTACCTCCTAGCTACTGGACTGGAGTAAAAGAGGATCTCATTTTCTCTGTCGATGGGTTTTCTGTACATACTGCTGCTATCTTATTTCTGTACAGATGATCCATGAAGTCAAACAAATTCATTATTTAATATAGAAAAAGTAGGAAGGACAGATTTTTACAATTTATTCTCTGAAAGAAATAACAGGTCTGGAAAGAAGGAACACTCAATTTTTTTTTTCTTTCAGTTTACAGCATGACTTTTGTAAAAGATAGATTTGAAATAATGTTGTTGTCAGAAGTGAGATCAGGATTTCATTCTGAGCTAGCATAATCACAAATGGATTCACAAGATTTTGACGTGTAATTCTGAGTAATTTATCTGTCAGTAAATGCAGATACCCATCATGATTATGTTTATAAAATTAGTCAAAATATCATGCAAAAGTGTTGTCACTTGTATTTATTAACCAAAATAAGAATACTTTGAAAACGGGACTCATGAAAATTTTTAACAGAAAATTAAGATAAATTTTTCCTTTATGTACCTGTAAGCACAGAATCACTCTGAAGCACTTCAAAGTATTTCCATTGGTACACAATAAAAGAGTGATGTCAACTTTTGGTATTACCATTCGAGTTTTAGATGTAAAAGCTTTTCTGATGTACTATTTTGTACATTTCAAAGAAGTCCGATATGATCATAATAAAATGTATTCCACATTTGAAAAAAAGTGTTCCGAAGTCAAATACTTAAAAGTAAAGCCCCCATTTACTTTTTCTGCCAAAGTTTACATTGCAAATCTCTTTTGTTAACACTAATGATAATATGACATTCACTCAATGCAACAGATGCAGTCTGATTATTTTTAAGAAAACTCTGATTGTAAAAGGGAAAGATAAAAAGTCAATAAATATAAAAATTAGGGTTTGTTAGGTAAATAGATGAAGAATCTACAACTTTCATCACCTATATTTAAAAAAAAGTGTTTATATATAAATATATATTTTAATCATATTCTTTTAAGATATTTTTTAAAAGAGATATTTAACATCAATTTAACTAGAGTCTTTCTGTTTATTTGGTTTGAAGAGAAATATCAGCTAATCAATACTATAGACCCAGAATATGATTGTGGCTTATTCTGATAGTTTATCTTCATGACTGCAATATAGTTGGGAAATGGAGAAGAAGGATTTTAGGAACATATTCTAAGTTGCAGAAAAAGATTAGAGGAAAGCTAACCTAGAGCACAGGACCTGAAGTGCAAATAAGGAATCAACAAGCAAAAGTCAGACCACAGTTCTTTGAGTCGGTACTTGCTTCTATCTTTTCTTTAGGTCATCCTTACTCAGGATTTCTCATAATGGAGTCTACAGTGAAAGCTATTGAATTTATTATTTGAACTTGGGCCTATTACCATTCCTAAGTTGCATTTCCAAAATGGATTACTACTAGTCACTTGTGGGAGATACTGCTACATGACAACAGAAGTTTCCTCCTGAACAAGGAAAAACATCTAAATATCATCATTGACCTGATCATTGTCCTGGGATCCTGAAAAATAAATACTTTTAAGTCTTGACAACTGATTATGGAGGACTAATTTTAAAACTGTTGCAAAATACAAACAGGTTGTAGTATGTAAAATACAATTCCCAGTGTAGTCATATGCACATAGACTGATATTCATTCCCTGAATCTTAAAGTAATTTAAAAGGATAATTAGTGTGTAGTGCCTGAAATGGTTCCTCAGAGGGTTAGTGTCCACCCTGTTTGTCACTGTTTCTTGCCTAATCCTGTCTAATGAGGGTTTATGTTAACATGGTTAAGCACTTGCAGATACGCACTACCAAGCTATCTAAGCTTAGAGAGGACATGCTGTTCAAATGTCACTGCCTTTGGCTAACATACTATGAAATACTGATTATTACTTATAATGTTTCATATTCAAAAAAACCTGCCATTAGTACTTGTTTATAGGCTTTTGTATTTCTTGTGCAGGTAACTTATAATGTCTGTGTTTTTCCTAGATTTACATTTTTTAATGCCCTTACTCTTTCTTTCATTTACAGCTCTTTTAGTGAGATGAAATACATTTGATCTACTGCTTTAAAGCATTTAGAGCAAATTTAACAGAACTACAACAAAAGTCACACTAAAGTTTAAACATTGGTAAATTATATGTTGGAGGTCTGTGGGGTTTCTTTGTTGGTTTTGTTTGGGGTTTTTTATTTGTTTGGTTTTGTTATTGTTGTTTTTTAATTGATTTACTGCTGCCTCATCAGAAAACATCAGTATAAAAATTAGTTCAGGTTTCTGTGGTCTGGGCTAGAGGTTTTTATTTCAAGGAAGAAAATTACTTCTGTTTTTCCCCTTCTTCCTATTTTAGAAGTTTCCATACCCTGTAAATCATTAAACATCACAGTTAGACCTTTTCTCTCTGGCTAGTTTTTACTATCCTTTGCAGGTAGGAAGGCATCCTACTAGAGTCTGAAATAAGAGGTCAATCTTCAGATCTGAGATTTGGTTTGAGTCTTTTTTTTTTTTTTTTCCCCACAAAGGTGAAGATTCACTGCTGTTATAATTGTCTATATTAGCTATTTCTACACTGCTGCTAAAAAAGCAGTCTCAGGAGTGTACACAAGCAGCTGACTAGTGTCTACTCTCCCATCCACACTATTTGCCTGTCAGGTTGCCTAAGGCCTGCCTCCAGGCAGCCCATGAGTGGCCTGCTTGGGCATATCTGGAAGAGTTCTAAGCTACCAGACATATCAGGGATGGAGAGTCCTGACCACTTATTCTCCTCCAAATGCAACACAGATATATCAGGATGGCCCCTGACACTGGTTCAGCACCAGGCACTTGCACTGGCACAACTGCTGTGCATCCCTTGCCTTCTGAAGGAAGAATCCTCCCCCAACAGGTTCAGCTAGTGTGACATCAAGGGCAGAGCAAAAGAGGGCAACATGGCAGCAGCAAGCCCATGGCCTCACCCTGCCAGGGCTTGGGGCTGGGTTCCCCTTGTTCAGTTCCTTCCTTTAAAACCATGAGTAGTTTGGTTTACTGTGGATGAAGTGGATAGCATTGTGATGCACCAAAGCAGAAGTGAATGAGTTTGTACATGTATGCTTAAGTCAAGACCATAATCCCAAAGTAAATTAGCCTGAGTGCTTACATTTTCAACCACCTAAATCACTCGTTTATACAGTCATAGTATATATATATAATGTAGCTGTACCTCAGAGTTTAATAGGTAGCCTTGTGGAACACTACAATTTTTCTTTCTACTGCAGAGTGGTGTTGCTATAGCTGAGGTAAATGGAGCTGTGCAGGCTAACATGTTGCTTGGTTTCATCATGTGTGTCACATAAAAATTGGCATGGCATCAGTATCTAACTAAAACTCAGCCAAGGCATGCTGCAAAACGTTCTGAATTTTCCTGTCCCTTTCCTCAAAACTAAGATAAAAGTGAGCTGTATAATGAAATACGAAACTCAGAGAATTCACTGGTGAACTTTTGATACTAAAGCATATTAGTTAAAATAGCTTTAACTAAAATGGAGGAAATATCAGTATAATTCAGCAGATAATGACAATATCCATTTCTCCATTTCAATTTTTTCCTCGGCTTTTTTTTTTAAGAAGGAATATTCTTAGACAACTAGTCTAAACAGAAGCTTATGTTAAAATGATCCTACAGAATAAGTAATAACTATCTCTTTCTAAAGCTGACATTACTATAATCATTACAGTAGTAAAGTATTTTATCTTTCTATTAACAAGACCATAACAATGAACCTGGTGTCAGAAGAACTGCCACACTGGGACTGATAGATTGGCCACCCTGGCAACATTGTCTAACAGTCAGCTGGGGATGATCAGGAAAAGAAACAAAGCAAATCCAAGATAACCTTTTATCTAAGGTATTGCACACCCTCTGGAAACTGGTGGATTGTCTGACTTAGACCTGTGTATGCACAACATGCTTATAACTCCATCAGTGTGCTTATCTGGAATAAACGTATCCTTCTTTTTGAAGCTGTTAATATTTTTGGCCTCCTTCAAATCAGTATTGTGGCAAAAAGATTCACAGTCAGAATAAGAGTGCAAAATCACTGCCTGGAAATTTCTAGTTCTTGCCCTTAAATATTTGAGAGCAAAATGTAGCATTTTATAGTGTATCTTTTTATACCATAGTTTATTGTATTTTATAGTATAGTATGCTAACATTGTATATGAGAATTAGACTTGTTTGCCTTCTAGAAGGTTGTGTAGGGTGCAACTTTTTGAATAATTTCTGGTACGCTCAGCTTCTGTCTCCTCTTCAAGTTAAAAGATTATTTTTAAGGAGTAAGCCTGTTCTTCTTTTAGCTACAGTGACTTCTAAAATTGTTTTCTAAGTCATGAACCATGAGGTAAGGAATGAAGTAACTGGCTAGAAGATGGGAATCTATTGAGAAAACTTCCCATGAATATGCCTTTGCATTCTTTATGTGTTACCACCTGTGAATTTCCTTTCTCAGAAGAAAACCCTGGTGTCCCCTATTCCCAGAGTGTTATGTTCACCAGAGGGAATATAGCTTCCTCAGCTGCCAGAACTTTTCTTTACTAGACAGAAGTAAGAGTCCCATTGAGCTTTCTCCACATAGGTTATTTTCTGCTATATCAGTCCTGCAGTGGTTAGTAATTATTGAAAGCTGAATCTGGTTCATTTTTAATTTATTTAAATCACTTAATTTCATCATATCACAGATGAATTACAGGGACAGTTACTGTTTTGGCCACGCAAAACTGTCTGTGGGCAAGATGTACAATGTCTAATTTGTCTCCAAGGGAATTTAATTAACCGTGAAGTGGGCGATACGGCAAATACTGGAATTTGTATTAATTAATTAAAAAGTTCAGATCCTGCTCCACTCATGTTGATCAGAAAGGAAAATAAATCTGTGGCAGAACAAATCTAGGGGCTCTTCTGCTGTTGCTCCTTCTGACTTAGTGGCATTCATAGATATAACTTCTACTACCTGGGGTCATTTAGCAGTAAATGTGCACCAGGATTGATCCACTGGTACAGTTAGCCCTCAAAGCACCCCAAATATAAAAGTAATTGATTTCTGCTGTCCCACAATGTCCCCAGCAAATCAATTTGTTCCTTCGTCTCACCACACAAAGAAGTCCCATCGGGACTTCAGAGGAGGAAGAGCAGAAGAAAGAGAAAGGGCAAAATGGGGACATACCATAATCACGAGGTAACCTTGGACTGTTATAGATTATTTTAAACCCATTATTTTTGAGTGAAGAATCTATCTTTACAGTGAACATTTCACACAGTAATTGACAAATTCAGCAGCAATTTCACACAGCTCTAGTCATCAGTCATTTGAAATATACAACTACAGTATTCTACTGCTAATGAGTTTCAAGTGCATAATAAGTTAATATGATTGACAGCCCTTGACCAATAATAAAGGCAATTTTTACAGTTGAAATAAACGTTTCTACTACTAGTATACATTTATTAGTTTTAACTGTAGAAAATAATTGTGGTTTAGCACTGTGGTTACAGACCAAATATAATATCACTTTTAGACATATGCTCTTAAAATAAACTTTAAATAGTTCTCTTTAGTGAACCATGTGAATTTAGACCTGTCAAGAAAAGCAGGTTTATGCATCCAACCAAGAAGTCAGATCTACCAGGTCTGCATGTGCTATTTACATGGATTGTGTTCACAAATGAGTTTTGTGACTTCATATGAAGATTCAAAGTTGGACTGAGGCCTCTTTAAAACCTCAGCCTGAGTGTGATACATTTAATAAAGATGAATTTCTAGGGGGAGATGCAGTATGGCAACTATATCATGCATCCCAGTTATTTCCATGGTAGGGTTCTCAAAAGTGTACAGGAAGAACTGAAAATCAGATTGCTTTAGAAGGAATTTTATACCGTGTCTGATACTGTAAGCTAATTATATTGCTACTCCAGTAGTTCTCTTTACTGCAGGATACAGAATAGTTAACCAGAGCAAACCAATAGAGAAAAAAATCCAGTAGTGTTATCAACTTTAATATGATGAAATCATTTCTCAAAAAATGGGTCATGAAGTCTTCTTTATTAATTTTTACAAACCCCAGTAAACTAATTTCCAAGATATATTAAAGAGATAACTACTAAAAGAAAGTGGATTAGCTAAACTGGCAAAGATGCCTGACCAAGAAGGCTGATGACATCCTAAATATCTACAAGTACACACCACTCTTGCTACAACTGTTCTTTGGAGGTAGTTGGAAGATTTGCAATAAAACACTTTTTGATGGTATATTCGGGAACTATTCAAGTATGACAACATTTATTTTTTTTTTCAAATTTTCCTTTAAAGAACCCACAAGCAGGCTATTTTAGTTCAATGTCATTGAAGATGAATTAAGATATAATTTAACAACAGTGTTTTATTTTGAATATGTCTATTTGATCCCTGTATACTTGATCTGCTATACAGATGTCAGACAGGAAGAATCATAGAAGTCTGACCCCACATAAAGGATATGAAACACACAAATAATACAAAAAAATTAATTTCAGTGTATCTCAGAAGTA
The DNA here is from genome assembly GCA_024611175.1 of Megaceryle torquata. Lineage (NCBI taxonomy): Eukaryota > Metazoa > Chordata > Aves > Coraciiformes > Cerylidae > Megaceryle > Megaceryle torquata. The sequence continues at coordinate 150,462 of JANIJG010017393.1, read as the reverse complement.
AATTTTACCGAGCAAATACATTATGGATACTTATGAGTTATTATTTCAGTGCTTTTTGACAAGTATTCTTCTAGGTTCAATGTTTTCATGGTCAGAAAGTCTCTTCAGCAATGTGCCATTTGTGATGTGCCATTCTTTCCCTTATTGAATTATTTTAGATGGTTCATCACATATTTTTCACAGATTAGAAATCATGGGAAAGGGAATGAACTAAGAGGGTACAAGAGCACTGCATAGCAGAAGTACACATTTTTTACTTTATTTTTTTGCAGACTCAAAGCCTAATATCTTAAAATATAGTGAAGTAGTGTCCTAAGTCATTGTTACTCAAGATTGGGATATTTTCTTCACAGTACTTTTAATAAAAATCCATACTAATAGGAAACAAGTGTTCCAGCATCTTGTATTTGTGTACCTAGATTCTATGTTCAGGGTGAAGTTTTCTAAAATAGAAAGCAGAATTATATTCCTCTCTTACAGGAAGACATCTTTGTCCTCTAGTAAGCATGCTCAAAATCATCATTACCAAGATGACGGGTACTGTCACTATAAGAAGCATAAAGAAATTTGGGACAGAAATGTATTTGTCTGTACATCCATGCACAGACATCTTAAATAAAAACAAACTAATGTAAAATATTTATAATTTCAGGTGTATTAATTGAAAGTCATTATACCTTTCAAGTGGGAAAACTTATTTAAATATATATTCAGAAAATATATATACATAGTGTGCATTTTAAAATGTACATGTTAGGTATTAAGTTACGTACTTCAGCACACATATGGAAGTCTCAAAATTATAAATTTTATTGAGAATACACAGTTTTCTACTGCAAATATATTTTGACAACTTGCACTGAAAGACCTTGTTGTCGCAGATAACATTAAGTGTAATCTTTCTGCACTTCATCAACATTGTCTTTAAGTCACTCTCCAGAGGAAAAATTGGTTGGGCAAGAGGTCAATTCACTTTCAGTTCCCATTCAATGTCAGTGCACTTAGCTAACTGTGACCAATTAAATGATATTTTCTGTGAGAAAAACATTTGCTCTACAGGAACCCCCTTCCAGCTACTGAATTGCTACTTACTAATTTAATGTACAACCTTGAAAAGCCATCAGATAGCAGAACTCTGTTAATTTTGAACTGAAATGCCAAAGGCTTTGTTTCATGAAATAAATATAAAACCCAAGTTTGGTTGACATCTATTACTATGATATGCCTACCTCCTGTCTGTATAAAATATATCTGGAAATCTCAGAAGAAATCACAATCTAAACCACTTAATCTCAGCTGACTATGTTGAAATCATTGTGGGATAGATTCAATGGCCTTAAAATATGTTTTACAGTGAGATACTTAAAGATCAGAATCTGTTTGAACAGAAGAGACTTCATAACAGGATCATTCTTTGTCTGCAAGCATCTGCACAAGAAGATATCTGATGTTAGAAGGTTTTTCAGTTAAACAGAAAAAGTCTTGGTGAGAGCCCAACCTAAAGACAAAAAAAAAAAAACCTAACCAAACAAACAAAAACCCAAATAAAAACACACACACACACACACACAAAAAAAAAAAAAAAAAGAGGAAAGAGGGAAATTTATGAAAATATAGGTAACTGCAACAGGAACAACTTAGGTAAAGATGTTTTGTCACTTCCTAAAGAGGAGGAGCTACATCCCCCAAAAAGGTCATAAATCCCCTGGAAGAATCTGGGCACGTGCAACATGGATCCAAACCTCAACCTCGGAAATTCACATCCACCTTCCATCCCTCGGTGAAGCTACCTGTCTGTCTCTCTGTCTGACTGGAAAGTTCCCTGGGCATGGTGCCTAGAAATTGCCTTATCTGAGAAGAAGGTACATGTGTGTGGCCATGGCCTGTCAGGGACTTAGAGAGCAGGAGTTGCTCTTTGGCATCAGGCAAGCATGCAGTGACTTTGCTGTGTCTCGCATAAAGTGTGATAGCACATGCCCTCTTCTAAAAGAGGTGTAATGGCTGTATTATTTTCTCCTATTTTATGAATTCCCTAGAGGCTGGAGCATTTGAATCTCAGTCAATATCCTCCGTTGGAAAAGATCAAGAGCCATGGCTCCCCTCTCCCAAGAGACTACATTAACCACAAGCCACAAAGCTGGGGAAGGAGGGGGATGCTGCTGCTGAAACCCTACATCTGCAGAGGAAAGAATGCAATATATCCACAGAAGATGTAAGAGGTAGTACAAGAAGGAACATGACTCTGTGGCCTAGTGTCTACAGAACTCATCTGGGAGTGAGCAAACCTAGATACCACTCCTTGCTTCAAAAACAGCTTCTGTATTTTTATATTAAAGCGTTTTTGGGTTCAGACACCCCAAGGCTGGGCTGATGACGTTATTGAATCAATGAGTAAAACAACAAGCTATCATACAAATGAAAGCCACCATCTCAGGCAGCCTTCTAAAAGCAAGAAGTGCATGACACTTTGAAGGAGTAGAACAAGCAGCAGGAGTGAGTCTGGGTCCAAAGCTTGCATCTGCCTTCTTGGGTCCCAGGGCCAGGTGACATTGTGCAGCTCTTATCCATAGAGCTGTACGCACCACCTTCCTCCCTCAAATGGGACAGCCACATCCTAGATGTTTACTTAGCATACACTACCTCCAGAATCAAGGGGTACCTGGAAAAGTATCATCTGGTCTGATCAAACTCATGCCAGCATATGCTCAAAGTTAAACATTGTGGATAATGGCATGCCAGTGCTGATTTAGTTTTCCAGAGGAATTTTACTGGGAAAATGGTAGCTAGGTGTAGCACTGGAGCTGGGAAACATAGTCTGAATTCCCTATGTGTTATGATTCGGGTGGGATCCATGCCTTTATTACTAGTTTTACCAGATGCACTGGCAAGTCAGTGGTTAACCATACCAAATTACTTTTACTTTCAGTGTTTTTCATGCTCAAGAAAAAGTTATTTTATGTAAAGGTAATCTGGTTTTGGTCACTGACATTCAAAATCTTAAAACCAGATATTTTTATTAAAAAAGTAATAAAAACAGTCCATGTGTATGCACAGTAGCCCACAACTCTCAGGTGGCAAAATGCATTCAGGTTTCCATCTCACACAAACAGCCTTTGCAAGGGTTTGCTGATAATGGAGTCCTTGTGAGTTCTCGCTGATTCTTTTTCTTACAATATATGCTTACTTTTCTAAGGGCTCTGTCATCAATCAAAAAAAGATAGAACCAAATACCCAAACTTACTTTAAAAATGTGTTCAAATATTATGATAAATAAGCAATATTGAAGTAAAAGTTAAAATTATTCACAGCACTAAGGAGGCAATTTTCCTGTTAGCGCAGAACATGTATTAGAAGTTTCATGTCTGCAGCCCACTGAAGGAAACTTGGACAGCAATTACTTTATTTCTGTTAACTGGCAAAGTATCTGTGAAAATCAAGGCTGGAATAGCTGACGTGAAATAAATAATTCCCAGTAATGTCTGAGAAAGCTCATAGAATATATAGGACTTATGAAGAAATTTCTTGTAGAAATGAAATATTGTAATTCACTATTAGAATGGCCTAAAATGTCAAAGCTTCAGACTGTTTCTTTGGTGTTTTAGAATTTCCTGTAAAGTTAATTAAATAACTACCATGCAAAATACAGGCTAAGTATTTGACTGGTGTCTCCTAGAGGCTGCTGAACAGATGCATTGGAACACATAAAGCTAAAAAAAGGTAGACACACTAGTAAAAAAAAAATAAAATATTAGAAATGAAACAAAGTACCTGAAGAGGTTTCCAAGAGAAAAAAAAAAAAAAATCCATTTTTTAGGATTCCATTTTCATTCAGACCGAGTATAAATAATTTACTCCCATTTTTCCCATTCCTTCACATAATTTTGATGTAATATAATTCTCAGAGGAGTTATTCTGGTTTGACTATAATTTCTACAGATCATTCTAGGCAAAGGCAATATCCAGGAGAATTCCGGGAATTCAAAGCAATTCTTCCTGAAATATTTGTTAAAAGGCAACGGAAATGACAAGTGTTAGATTAACATTTGTTTTTTCAATATTGGTGTTATGGGTGTTACTGCTGTCTTACTAATAAGGAATGTTCAAAACTTTTTTAACTATTTACCTAAGATTTTCAGCTAAGGTTGTATATCATCATCATTATAAGTTAAAGTTGTTTTGTTTGTTCCTAAATTCCAGGTATTTGAAAATTATCTGTCCATCATTTTTCCTGAGGTCATCTGTGCATTTTAAGATCTTATTCACTATTCTCTGTCCATTATAGCAAATAGAATTAATATAATAAAATCTGTAATCCATTATAGCAAGTTTTTGTCCTCAAGCCAATCAAAGTCTTTTTCCAGACAGTAAAACATTCTTGCAGGTAGAAAAAAAAAAAGTGTAAGAAATAAGACATAAGAAATAATATCTTTCTCACTCTTCTGTTGGATTTTTTGGTTTTGTTTGTTTGGTTGGTTTGGGGTTTTTTTTGGGGGGGGTGTTTTTGTGGTTTTTTTTTCTCACTGAATTTTTCCTTTTTGAACCTTTTAATACTTTTTGACATACTCAGGATCCCATAACAATGAGCTCCTTGAGAGAAGAATAGCTTTCATGATCCTTGTCAGCAACTATTTATTATTAACCTCAGAATTTAAAAGAATGGAGTAGGAAGATCCTACTCATTCCTTGGAAATCAAGGAATGAGGAAACAGGTTATGACTCTTCCAGTAGCATGTTTACTCACTGAAAGGACTTAAAGATGTAGATGGGACTCAAGTTGCTTCCGCAGCTGGATTCTAGACAGCCTTCCTGATAGCCAGCAAGATTTTTTCCTGCTTGATCAGGAACGTTTCCTAGGAGATCCATCATACTTGCTCCCCTCTAGCATTAAGGGGCATCATTCAATCCCAGCTTGAGCTAATTCACCAGCACTATTATTTGTCTCTGCTTCCTTCTGATCGATCTCTTCTCCAGTCTCATAAATCTTTTACAGCTCCATTGTTCCCTTGCATACCAACATAACAGTAAATACTCTTTGCTTCACGCATGTCTTGCTCCCTCCTTGCCAGCAGTCAGGCATCATGCTTCTAGTCAATCCTCTCTTCCTACTAAAACAGACTTGCAAGCAGCATGTCTCTTGGACATCTTGACTGCTCTTGAATTTAGTCACCAAAACATTTAGTGACATGAAAGCAAGCACTGATCTTGCTGACAAGTAAGATCAATCCAGGATAGCAGCTGAGAACCCAGAACACATATATAGCATAGGAAACGGTGTTCCTACCACTCCGTCTCTGACCACTTTACAGATGCTTATGATTCTTCCATGGTAAGATGAGGGAAGCAGATCAGTTCCCTGAGTAAAACTAGACATTTTACAACAAAGATTTATATGGCAAGAGCTTCTGCATCATTGCTAGGCAAAATTGCATTATGGATCACATCCAAGCTGGTGAACTAGCAAAATACGGGGCTGCTAGCAAAGGTAAAAAAACACAGGGAAGCAGGAATGATTACAATACAAAGCAACTTCTAAAGCCTGATAGACAACATGTTATTATTCTTCAGTTTGGAATGATGTATCTACAACCATAAGACTGAAAAATAGATAAGGACTATCTTTCAATCTAGAACCCACAAAGTATCTGATAAAATTATGTCACAGCTAATAACAAATACAAGAACCAATTCTGCACACTCATCATAGTTAAACTGTGAAACACCTCATCTCAAATGACCTTGAAGTGAAAATAAATTCAAAGACACAAATTCATAGATGATAGGTTCTCTGTGACAATCAGACTTGAGAGTTGGAATGAAAATTGTGGTTCAGAATGTCTGTCTGTCTGATTACAAGATCAGAGAGAGGATACCAGGAGAATGAGCTCTAGAAACGTTCAGTTGCTTTTTCACATCCCACTATTTGCAGAAAAAATACTGCACTAGATGGACCTGTGGTACTGCCGTTCTCATGTTCTTCCACTCTCAAAAGCCTCTACCATCTACTTACTCTCAAAAACAGCAAGAATTTTTGATAGAAATTTTTCAAAAAAGAGGTTAGAAAAGCCAGCACTTTGAGACATCTCAGTCTCTGTGTTACTTGGAAAATTAACCCATTTGTGGTTAATCCAAAGGAATCTGCTAAGAAACTGAGGGCCTTGTACAGTCACTGTATCATCCCTGTTGGTGCATTAAACTTAGCTGGATGCCAGTTGCCCATCAAAGTTGCTCTATCACTCTCCTTCCTTGGCTGGCCAGGGCAGATAAAATATAATGAAAGCCTCATGGTTTGAGAAAAGAATAAGGAGAGATCATTCACCTATTACCGTCACAGGCAAAACAGACTTGACTTGGGGAAAAATTAAACCGAATCTTAGAAGCACTTTCGACTCATCCCTCTTTTCTTCCCGGGCTTAACTTTGCTCCCAATTTTCTCTACCTCCCTCCTGCCAGCAGCACAGGTGGATGAGGAATTGGAGTTGCAGTTAATTCATCACACGTTGTTTCTGCTGCTCCTTCCTTCTCAGGAGGAGGGCTCCTCACACTCTTCCCCTGCTCCAGCATGGGGTTCCACCCACAGGAGACAGTCCTCCACAAACTTCTCCAGTGTGGGTTTTTACCACAGGCTACAGTTCTTCATGAACTTCTCCAGCATGTGTTCCTTCCATGGGGTGAAGTCTTTTAGGAACAGATTGCTCCTGCATGGGTCCCCACGAGGTCACACATCTTGACAGCAAACCTGCTCCTTTGTGGGATCCTCACTCCATGAGGTCACAGGTCCTGCCAAGAGCCTGCTGCAGAATGGGCTTCCCATGGGGTCACAGCTTCCTTCAGGCATCCTCCTGCTCTGGTGTTGGGCCCTCCATGGGCTGCAGGTGGATATCTGCTCCACTGTTAACCTCCAAATTCTACAGTGGAACAGCCTGCCTCACTATGGTCTTCACCACAGCTGCAGGTTAATGTCTGCCCCAGCACCTGAAGCACCTTTTCCTTTTCCTTCTTCACTGACCTTGGTGTCTGCAGAGCCATTCCTCTCACATATTCTCACACCTCTCTTCTCCAGCTGCCATTGTGCTTTTTCTCCTTCTTAAATATGTTATCACAGAGGCTCTGACACCATTGCTAATTGACTTGGCATTGGCCAGTGGTGGGTCTGTCTTGAATCTGTCTGGCGTTGCCTCTATCAGACATAGGGGAAGCTTCTCCCATAGGCTTCGCACAGAAGTCACCCCTGTAGCTCCCTGACAGCAAAATATTGCCATGCAAACCCAGTCCCACAGACAGAACGCTAACTTAGTTTCCTGAAATATGTTATTGTCCGTGACAGCTGAAAGGTCACTTTACCCACATATAAAGGTAGGAAATCAGGGGGAGAAAAAAGAAGGAAATGAGACATTTGAAGTACTAAAAATGTACTTTTCTGTTAAGAGGCAGAAATCTCTATCTTGCAAATTCAAGTGAAATCTTATATTTTTTACAAACTTATTAAAGAAGACTAATAAAATGCAGTTATGCTACAGCAAGAATGTAGTAATCGTGGTACCTGCATGAAGTTATTGCCTCTCAATGACCTTTTATTCAACAAGCAGAGGTTCTGACAAGGATAACAACACACACATACATTCCCTTGTACTGGCAGATGGCTTGATTTTATGAATTATATACTCACAAAACATCTTATAAATAACCCACTTGCTTTGCACCTGAGAGTCTGGGAGGCTATAAACCAAATGGTGAGAGGGGATTTTGCCTGCCACACTTAAGTTCTCAGGAGAGGGAAATTATTATCTTAGTCCTCTAACAGCCATTTGAGTGCACCCTCTAATCCCTACCAAGCCCGATAGTTAATGTTGCTTCATAAAAGGACATTCTGTAGTGACCCAAAGACCTGCAATGATAAAGAGTTTGCCTGGCTTCCGTGTCAAGTCATTGATTTTTGTTATGCCTTTCACCACTAGATTAAAGAGCTCATTTGTACCCGCTCCTTGTTTCTCTTCATGAATGATACATTGTAATCAAGTCACCTCTCAACCTTCTCTTTCATTAGTAATGAAATTATTTTTGCAACTCTTTTCTGAACCTTCTTCATTTCAACACTCTTCTAAAAACAGCCACTGTGGTGTTGTACATAGGGTTTTTTTAAAGAATTTAAGCAGTGTCATATGCAAACATTTTCCTATACCACTTGCTCATTTCCTGTTCACACAGCCTAAAACAGCATTAACTCTTTTATCCCAGCAATACATCAGGGCTCACACTGGGTGACCTCTGCACTGTAAGGCCTAAATGTAGCTCAGAATCAGTGTTTTCCAGGACATAGTCCCACTTTTTCTAGGGAAGATTAGTATAAGCATGGTTATGAATTGAGATACTTCTGTTGAGAATAATTGTACTATTTTTTTTCTCCCCAATTGTGTTATTACTTGTGTTAATTAAAAAAAAAAAAAAGAAAAAAAATGGAAAAAAAAAGGAAAAGAAGACGGGGGAAAAAAAAAAAAAAAAAAAAAAAAAAGACCTAGAGAGGACAATGGGATGAAAGAGTGGACAGAATAATTACAGTATTTGGACTGTGGCAGAACTGCCTTAGGCTGTCAGAAAAAAACCAAAAGGATCAGGTTTTCATGCAATTTTTAAGTATATGTCCCTGTGAAAGCTAGGAATTCATGTGAATATTCTCAGTGCTTCATGGCTTAGAGTACTTATACATCCTCCAGAGCAACTTCTAGTAGACCATGAGTAAGTAGTATACTTCTGTTAAAACAAATATATATTGTGTACCTTATACTTCTTTAAGAAGCAGTTGCAGCAAGTGAGGAGATCAAATGTCTGAGATGCAGATGTAGCAGCTTGGGTTCAACAGGCAGAGCAGACACTGAATGTCTGGAAATCTCTTTTGGATTGTTTGCTTGCTTTATTAGAGATTTTCTGTGAATTTCTAGCAATTCATTAGGGATATTTGTTTTAATTGCTAAGCTTATAGAATTAAAGAAAATATTTTTTACATGTAAAATCTAATTCTATCATAGAATGAGTGGAGAAACATGGTCATATCACTATTGAATTTTACTGGAAATTTTTAATGTGCAAATCCTCCAAGTTTTCAGAAGATGAGACAAAATTCCGAGTATACAATGCCCAAGAGCCTTACACTTTTTAGGGTTATCCAAATCCAACTTTAAACCACCAACCTTACCAATAT
>JANIJG010017393.1:128766-141166 GCA_024611175.1 Megaceryle torquata | reverse complement strand
TCTCCCCAATTGTTTTATTACTTGTGTTAATTAAAAAAAAAAAAAGAAAAAAAAAAGAAAAAAAAAAAGTTTATCTTATTCAAAGTGCTGAAAACAGCTAATTCAGCCCTAGGAAGCCAAAGCTTTAAGCTGCTCTCACTTTAGTGCAGACAAAGAGCTCAGGGGTACCTTTCAGGTGCCACAAGTGTGTGGGAACTCCAGAACACCAAATGGAAGTTCTTCCTCCTCCTTGATCAGTTGTCCAGATCAAGGAATGTTAAATTAAAAAAAAAAAAAACCCCGAAGTCAATGCCTCACCTGTTCCTGTTCAGGGTAGACAACCTAAAGCATTCCTCCACAGTCCAATCAGCATCACAGTCAGCTGTGTTGACAGCAACAGGAGGCAGAACAGCTGTGAAATGAGAAGGTTGTGCACAGTGCTGTTCTGTGGCTTTCAGGCTGTGAGTAAGGAACAGGACTTGCACTGAGCTGTGCATTACAAAGGGTATCTGTTTATGGGAAATCTGTTGTACCATGGATTATTTTGCATCCAAGGATTTATATACATTTTAAAATGTGAACATGAAATTAAAAGTTGTATTTAGGCATAAAGAAGGAGCTACAGAATGACCTGCTAATATGTTATATTCTACTTCCTAAATAAGTTTAATGAACTTACTGTTGAATAATTTTTGAAGAATTCTTGGCCATTTCTATCAATTATTGTTACATCACATAACCTAATTACCTGTAAGGGCACTGTGGTGCCTGTTAAAACATCACACATGCAAGCCATGGGCAGCATGAAAGGTTAAAACAGCACAGGCTATGCTGTTTAGCTGTTCTTTAACTGGAGTGGGGACCTGAAAGACCATAAACAGAAGAGACCTTTTGTGGCACTGATAAGGGTATTGATTATATTTTTGAATCAGTAATTAAAGCAGGTTTTCCACTTTGATCTAGCCTGATCATGCCACGCTCAGTTTCAGGAAAAGGGTTAGTAAAGTGCATACAGAGTGAGTGGGATGGGATTTTTTTTATTGGTTTTTTGTTGTTGTTGTTTGGTTTGGTTTTTTGTGTGTTTTTTGTGGTTGGTTGTTTGGGGTTTTTGTTTGTTTGTTTGGTTTGCTTTGCTTTGTTTTTCCTCCCTTGCATAATCCAGTTACTATATTTAACAGCATGCAATGGATCAGGATGTGATTAGCAAGACTCATAATGTGTGCACATCAGAAAATATTTGTTAGCTTTCTAAAAGCAACTGTGTATTTCTATTTTTATTAAGTTTGTGGTTAAGTAGTATTAGCAGATTGACTACTTTACACACTTTCCAAATCCCTCTCTTTTTTCTAGGTTTTTCCCCCTGATAATAAAAGTAGTATTCATACTCCTGATGTTTTATATTTATATCATTTAGCAAGCTCTCATAAATGTCTCTTTGTGCTGTCATCTTTATTTTGGAGATACAGAATCAGATGAACGATGTTTCAAGGAAGTATTTTTAATCTCTGATGTCTGTAATTATATGTTTCAATCACTCTTTAGTACTTAAATATGTGATCTGCTTTCTTTCAAAGGTTCTAGCTTGTCCATATTGACAGTGAAATCAGTGGGACCTGAGAATAACCAGAACTTCAGATATCTCACCATTCATATAGGTAAGTAATAGATCTAGACATCTAACTTTCATCACTTGTTTTTACATTCTGTTTCCAAATGTCTTGCCTCTGGGAGAGAGAAATCAGTGGGTCAGAGACGCTAAATAACTCTCTTTGAGCCCCTTGTTTTGAGTATCTGCTTTATAAATACTTGACTGTTTATCTCAACTCCCATGTCCAAGTGCCGTGGCTTTTTTTTTTTTTTTTTTTTTTACTATATTCATTTTGGTTTGTTGGCATGGGTTACGGGGGCAATGGATAGCATTTCAGCATAGCTGGAGAATTTATCTTTCTACTTTAAAGGAAAAGAAGCCTTGAAATAAAAGAATAGCATTAAGTCGATGCTTAAAGAACTCTTGTCATGTCCAACAATGGCTTTCATTAATGAGAAATAATGGCACCAAATCAGAAGTTACTGGAATCGGTCTAAACTACTATTCAACCCTCAGTCAAACTAAGTTAAAAAAATTATCGTTCATTTTATAATTACATTAATGTGTATGTTGTTTCAGCCTGTCTGGAAAAAAAGGATCCCAACAAACTGCAAGTAAAATTTTTGTTGGCTTTCAAACTCTGCAACTCTTGTCAGCAATGGAATCTTCATCCCCAGGAAAGCCACCGGTGTCTAGTCTGGGGCTGCCCTGGTTTCCCCATGTTACCCTACCCCAGGCTGGGGCAGTGAAATGAAACCTGCCCTGATGGACCTGGGGAATCCCTGCATTCCTGTATTGCAGCTCACAGGGAGACCCTGGCCCTCAAGGCATCACAACAGGTATTTCTAAAGCAAAGGTAAGTATTTTGGATGTACCATATGCTGTACGAAGGGGTAGATCACTTAAAATGTTCACAGATTTCTTTGTAAATAAGAACAGAGAAGCAGGGCTATGAAATAGTGCTTTTGCTGAAAAGGAAAATGGTCACTCTTTTATACTCTTCCAATGTAAGGAGACTTCTAAGCAGATCACTAGGTTGTCTGTGTGGAATTGAAGAGAGTGGTCCTTTAAGGAGGTTCACAAGTCATTATTATGGAAGGAATATTTCTATTATGACTGGATGAGCTTTTCATAAATGAATCATGTAGCTCAATATTTTATATTTACAAGTACATAGCACAATATATTACAAAAATTAAGTTGGCTTATTGGCTTATATAGACTGGATAATTATTTCAATCTTGGATCACCAGTTCTCAGAGAAACAGCATTTTGTGGCACCCAGTATATAACAGTAAAAATTCTGGGTTGTGTGGGTTTTTTTTTTTTTTTTTTTTGTTGGTCGGTTTGGGGTGGGTTGGTTGGTTGGTTTTGTTCTCAATTCCACTCCAGCTTTGGATAAATCAAGGAATCCATAAAGATATGTAGGAAAAATACTTCAATTTCTATGCTCATATCCAAAGTATAGAATAATAATACTCATGAACAAGAAAAAAGGTGCAGAACAATGGCTAAAATTTGTGTATGCATACAGGTACATACACACACACACTATATTTTTGCTATCATGTGGAATTATATACACATATGCACGTGTGTATATACCTATTATAGGTATATATACACATACATAAATTTTCATATATATATATAATTTGCATGGCTTTTCTTCACTGGTAATAGCTGAGCAGTTGAACCTGCATAATTGCTAAACATTCTGTGATGGGTAACTCTTCTACACACCAATGTTGATGGTTTTGTTTATTTTCTTTCTTTCCTCTTCTTTAATTCTACAAAGAATGCTGCCTTCAGTCAAAACCTTTAATCCTTGTGTCCTATAATGTTTATGGCAAGAAGTGAGCTCTGTTTAGAGAGGCATTTCAATTCCCCCTCAGGCCAAAAGAAAAACATGTTATTTCTAATGCCAGCACTGTGGCCTCATATGCTAGGAAACTAGTGACATTTTGACATAGTCAGGGGCAGTTCTGAATTACGTGGTACTGCTGTTCATATCATAAACTGGAGCTTAAGCACTTAGAGAGCCTTCTCTATATATCTGTAACCTTGTTTCTTTGCCAGACAAGTTACTGTCTTCAGGGAATGCAGCAACACTGATATAGTATTTGAGCAAGTCTGCACAGTGTGTTTTTGTGGGTTACCCCACTTGCTGTATGCCCACAGAGACCAACTTGCACCATCTGAACAATTCAAATGCAGCTCCCATGCTGGGGATATATCGCATACTGGCTCAAGGACTCAACCACCAGCTGTAAGGGGTTAAAGCTGTAAGTGGTCATTAAGTAAGTACTGTCTTGGTCACCTTGCAACCCAGATAAAGGACTGGCCTGGACCCAGCTCAAGGGGAAAGGCTGTGTGGAAAAACACTTTCATGTCATGCTTGTGAGATTCTTATTTCTTCATATCTTCTAGACATGTCTTGCAATTTTGTCTTTCAGCCAATAAGATGATTTTGATGTGCAAGCTCAGAGGATCAAAATGTTTTTTGAAGTACTTGCTTCTTAGTATGAATAGAAAAATGTGTTCCCCTCTTCCATTAATGATACCTAGTGCTACCAAAATGCTACTTCATCTTTGTATCCGCCTCAGCTGTAGAGGGTTCTTTCAATTTCTGTTTTACTTTCTGACCTTGAAGTGAATTGGTGAATAATAAAAATACTTTCCTTTCTTCTTACACCTCTAACTACTTGAAAAATCTAAGTAAGACCCTGGATCCCTAAACCTATTAGGACAGTTCCTTTAGAAAACCTAAATACCTCCTAGTAAATTTCCAGTATATTGAATTTATACAAATTTGCCACCTGTATACCTCCTGGTTCCTCTGAAGGACTTTATCAGACCTTTTTTTTCTAGGCAAGTGCTAATCTCTGCATTATCGTGATTACACTCTAAAGGCATTTTGTCTAAGCAGCCACCAGGCAGATACATTGCTTTCATACAGTAAGTGAAACCTCATCTTGATAAAGGAAAAGTTTCTTCAAAATGTAAGATATTAAACATCAGTTCCTCTGCTAACATGGTGCTGTTGTCAAGGCAGAAGGCAGATCCTCACTGCCAAAACACTACAAAGAAATTCAAGCAGGAGACATCTACTAAGGACAAAATTTATCTCTGCATGAGACCACATGATAGATCAGAAAGGCTCAGTTTCCAGAAGCTAAGTACTGAAGTAGGGAAGGAAGTGTTTGTCTATGGAAAAGGATCTTGGATTACTTGGTCTGACATGATAATTTTGGGGAGTAAATTCCACTTTTGTGGCAGGAAGAAATACTCTGGTTTGGTTTTGTTTGGTGGTTTGTTTATTTTTAAAAATTTGTTTATTTTTATTCCATTTCCTTTGCCCACATTTCTTTCTTTGTTTTTATGATAGATATTAAAGCTGCCTATCAATACAGGATGATAATATATATTCTGCAGGAAATTATTATACACAAAAGAATAGTGATACAGGCAAAAGCAAGACAACCATCCTGTTATACTGTTTTAAATAGTGTACTTCTATAGCTATGCATACAGGTATGTATGCATTTGCTCTTCTAACTTTACTGATTTCTATAATATTTTATAGATATTTTTAAAGGAATTCTGAAAGTTATTTTTGGTTTTCTGATATTTTGGGTTGGAGTCAGATTACATTAAATCACAGTGAGCATTTCAAGTGTACCAAAGGATCTTCAAATATTTGTTGCTGTTTTAATCAAAATATTTCATTAACTGGAAGAAAATACTTTATATTGCTGGATTTCTCTTTTCTCTCTTCTTGATATAGTGTCTCAGTAGAAAATGTTATTTGATGGTTGCTACATGATGAAATTTTATCTCTTTTTGCAAGCAGATTCTTTATTAAAAGGTCTGGGCATACTAATTTGGTAGATTTTTGCCCTGCATACATGGGAGATAGATCCTATACTAAGTTGTCCCCAGCCCTCACTGAAAAAGGTATATTTTTAAATTTTGTAGGGTTTGGTCACTTTAATTTTTAAATTAGCAGCAGTACCATGCTTCAGATCTGTATTTTGTTAGAACTGCATACATAAAGTATTTTAATATTTTTCCTTTTCAGGAAAACTAATTTTAATATGTTCTTCAAACCTCACTTTCTAGGGTTGAAGCTTTAGCATGTGCAATGCTTTATAGGAAGACAAAATGAAACCCATTTTTTACTTAAAGAAAAGTTTTTAAATTCTAATCATGTGACTGAATAAACTCAACGAAGTGCATCTAAATTTTGAAAGAAGTACATGAAATGACTGCTAGATGTCATAATTTTTAAATCTGCAACCAATTACATGTCTTTTAATTACTTGTTTGTGCTACAAAAAGTATGTGTTTGTGCTTCCTTAAAAACATAATTATCATGTCTTCATCCTGACAGTATATTGTGTAATATGAACTCACACTGTGGGACTATGAACATGCAACTCTCTGGCTTATGATTTATACAGTAAACGTGTTTTCCTCATTAAAACAAGAAGAATTTTAATCACATGTATTATTACCTAGGCTACATAGACTAGAAAAGAAATTATGTTAGGGTGGATTTGTATTACAAAGAAGACAACTTAGATGACCCTGTGGTTCAAAAAGAGAGTTTGTTAAACAGACTTTAGTACATATTTATTTACTTAACCATAAGAGAGTCAAAGATTTATTTTTCTCCTTCCATGTCATAATTATAAGGTTTACCCAAAAGTTTTACAAAAAAATTATAAGATGCTCATTTATTTCAAAACAGAAGAAATAATAAAGTGACCATTCTTATAAATTTACAACTAAAAAAATTATTTCTCCCACAACATTTTTATTGTCAAGATAAATACTTCATTTTCTTTATTTACTCATCAAAATGAGGTCTGTTATCAGTATACACTTTTATTGATAGCCATGGCATTTCCAGAGATTTTTGTAGGGAAAAACATAAACAGGTACCATAAAGTATTATATTCTAAAAAGGAATAAAATACATATTTGGGATTACTATGAAAAGTCTACCTTTTAATAGAGTGTAACAGTAATATTTACAAAACTGTCTTATAAGAAAAGAGGGGGAAATGTGAAGTTTTGTTTCTTTTCTTATTTACTGTAAATTCCTATTTCAGGATAATGGTGACATTTTTGATAGTATGTGTGTTTATATCTTAAATGCTGATCTTTTTCTTACTTTTATTGCCAGTCAAGTAATTGCAGCATAGTTTTCTTAAAGAACATAAAATTCAAAACTATTACCATTTCAGAAGACTCAAAACAAACCCATCCTCTCTGTTCCTTAATTTTTTTGTTTGTTTAAATATTTAAATAAAATTCAAAATAAATAACATTTTAAAATGCAAAGAGAGAACTCTTTGTATTCTTTTTCATCATGTTTCACTTTTGAACAAAAGCCCTCCAGAAAAGGGAAGGGAGTGCTCAGCTCTGGATGTCCGTGGCTTGTGAACTAAGGAAGAAGGGGGAAGGACTACAAGTTTTACTGTCAAGACTGATGGGAAAACACACAGGGAAGGTCTGAGTAATATACAGTGAAACTTTGTTTCTTTAAAGACAATGAAGTAAGCTAACAGTTTTCGACAGTTATGTATTTTGTATAAAACAATAGCTAAGAACATCCAGCCTTCTTGTAGGCCTAAACCTCAGTCTTACTGTCAGAGAAGGCTGTTTTAGCTACCCGATCTCTTCTTTTGGAAGAGACTGAAAAATAGTTACTGAATCTTAAAATTTTTCTTTGGTGTAGCTTGGATTTTTCATTCAGATTAACATAGTTTGATTAATCAAAGTTTGAAAACTTAACAAACAAGGTTGGTAGTTGAGAAAGAAGGCAGCTCAAGGATATGAGTTCTTGCAACCAGCTGAATGATAAGGATTATAATGAAAGGTCAGTACAAGATCTACCAAACTTCCTCAAGGACCCTGAAACAAATAGGAGAAGACAATTTGCAATCCTGAGCTGTGCAGTGGTGGGCAGGTTATCCAATGGACACTAGCAGAGTAATTCTTCAGGTAACTGTGGCAGCATTTGACTAAGTCTCATAAACATTCTGTTTAATAAAGGTCTACCTTGGTGCATGGGCTGCATCCTGGTCTTCTTTAAAGCTCTTGTGAAAGGTTCTGCTGTTCGGTGTTCTCTTGGGCAGATGAATTACAGTGGCTCTGATGCTTATGATTCTGTCTCCAGTAGCATCTTCCAGCCATCAGTTATCTCATGCTCTCATAAAACCTGTGCAAAACCAGGAGGAAAGTAGATATGAAATAGTAAGCAGATTTCAGGTCCCCAGCAAAGGACACCCCATCTAATGGTCAAATTAACAAACATTTGCTTTGCATTCACTTTAGGTATATTCTAAAGCTCTAGATGATGATCAAGGTGTTTTGTGAATGGGAAAATAATTACTAGCAATATTCACCCTAAGCATAATAAACACAGAGAGGGAAACTTATGTCAGTGCAGAGGGACCTGATCACTATCCCTGTAGCAAACACTCCTTGAAATGGTAAGCTTACCGTCATCTTGCCTGCCAGGAATCACTACACCACAGAACAGAAGAATGTTCCATGTTTCAGAATGATTTTTATAAATTATCATTAAAACATACTTAATACTAAATCTTCATTCAGAGTTGTAATAAATTTTATCAGAAAACATATAGAAAAAGTTATTTTGAAAAAAATGCAAGTGTAGCATGTAGAATATTTAGTGGAAGAAATCCTGCAGCATTACCAATAAAAGAAAAACAGTGGGAGAAATTGGCATATTGCACTAATATGAAAGGTAAAGTATATGCAAGTTTTGCTCATTTCCTGAGTAGCCATGAATTTTCCATTTCCATCCACTCAGTTGACTGGAGCATAATTTAGAAAAAAATCTCAAAATTGTGCTCATGCAAGTCACTTCTTCTACAGTCCTTTGATGTTTATGATGAGTACATGCTATGTTTGGGTGTCAGAACAGAAGAAATTTCTTGAAAAAGGCATACTCCATGGTACAGAGGTACTCAAACTCAGACTGAGCTCAAAACATAAGTTCAAATGGAGAATCAATCCAGGTATTTAAAGAACATAAGAATATATATTTGTTCCCACATGAACAATAAGAAATGGTTAACCTGCTGCAAATTTAAGACTTTTCCAAAACCACTATACTTTACAGTCTTATCAACTAATATATGCTATGACATGCATCATACAAACACAAATACTTTTATGTGCCAAAAATTAGCTTTCTGTGGACTAATTCCCCCACCCACATCCCCATGAAGCTTTAGAAAAAAGCGCTTATGGAACTGGTATGTGAACTGCCCTGATGAAGTATTTAAGATAATTTTACAAAGCAGTTGTAAGCATGCTCTGTCCTGAGGGCATCAGATCTTATGTGATCACATAATTATCCTAAGATGGATTGCCATATCACTCCCTGGGCCTCTGACTGGAATAAATCCCACATCCAGCTAGAGAAAAAAAAAAAAAAAAGTGACTTGTAGGACTGGCATGAATCTTATTACATCTTAGAACTCTTAAGAGAGACCCAAACCTTTTCAAACAGTGATTTCTTTTAAATGTCACTCAGTTCCAGCCACTGCAGAAAATACTACTGGTACCCACTTTAAAAAAAAAATGTACCTGAGAGATTACTTTTGAGCTGAGCTGTCCCCTGAAACTACATGTCTCATGTCTTTGTGGTGTTCAAGTTAACTGGCTAGACTTAAATGAATGACATCCCATTTCTATAATTATGTGATATTTTTTCAAAGTGAGGTACCACTGCATTTTTTGAGGCTGCGTTTACTGTATCTACATCCTACATCACAAATATATTTTGCCAAATTATCAACAAAACTGTGTCGTGCTGACAAAAATGCATTGCATAGTTACTGAACAAGTTTTGGTCTGAAGACAGATATAGGTACGGATTCCTTGAGAAAAAAATGGTATTTCACATATTTAAGAGACAGAAAGCCTTTGCAGTTGAAAAGCTATACTAATTTAAACTATGCTTCTGTACAGCCATAGAACTCAAATAAAAAAACAAAACAAAACATCACTCAAAGCATATAGTGATGGGATGCACAGACCAAGACTCAGGTTGAAACTTGAGTTTATTCTTTGGCACGTATGAATTTTCAGAACCTAGGTACTGGCTCGTGTTCCAAGAAAAGAGGCTAAAGACAGAACGGGACTGAAAACAGCTTCTTTCTTCCTTGTAAATAGACAGAATGAAGGCTACTGAAACAGTTTAACATTGTCTCTGACTATGATGATCAGCATCATCATGCTCAAAGAATGAAAGAGTCACTTAATTCTCGAGGTATGCAAGGCACCTTTGACAGCTCTTCTGGAGCCACATGTGTTGTCGAGAACAGCTGCCCCAAATGCAGGCATGCATGTTTGAATGGGTATGTTAATTCATCTGGGAAGGAAAATCTATGACAAAGTCCAAAACATTAATAAAGTTCTCTTACTTTTCACATTTTAAAAAGTAAAAATCTACATTTTAGATTATTTTATAACTTTCTGCTTTTTCAAAACTCTTTGTCTTCTGTTATTACTGAAGTTATCTGAAGATTTTTTTCTAGCAGATTTGCTGTCAGTTCTATTTCTCCAACAGTAACAAAATAGAATGTTAGTGTTGTGCATATTTTTTCCTGTTTCTCTATTATAATTTAAAAAGAAAACTGACTAAAGCCCAAATATTGTTTCCTAGGTTTTCTTGAAGATAATTACACTGTCTGTGGGTCATATTTAAGATAAAAAAAAAGATCATGTAAAATCTATTTCTACACTGAAATAATATTATCAAGAAGACAGAAGAATGTTGTTTTCTTAAAGTAGAACCCTCATAAACATATTATCTATGTCCTCATCTTACTTTCTCTCCTCTGCACAAAATATATTCCAACTACAACCAGTATTCTAGCTCTGTAAGCATCTTTCAAACATAACTTTTGCATCCAAATTGCCAGAAAAACCAACTAGGAAAGGGACTATTTCTTACTTATAATACATCAATTTGTTCATATATTGATACCAACAAGAGCACTAGTGGTCTTGTCTATACATGTTTATTTGTTCTAGTAACCCTTTCTTAAGGAGTGTGGATCTGTCTCCAACCTCCATTGTGCAGGTCCTATGGTGCAGCGCTGTCTGTTGGGGAACACTTGGAGAGCCAGAAAATGTCATCATTCCACTGGACAGAGCTGTTACATTCTTGCTGAACAGTGCAGCACCATGGAAGAATATAATTCATGTCCTTTTTAGGAAGTGCTAATTGGTCCACGAGGAGTAAGAGCATTGCTGACCTGTCTGTACTACCTGTAGATCCCAGACTAGTTCAGCTCATTCAGTATATTGCAGAGTCACACTCCATAGCTTTCTCGCTTCATCAAGAGCTTCTTTCACATGGCTGCATAAGACTGGAGGGCTTGAGCTGGACTCAGCATATATCAGATGTGAAATCAAATTAGCTGATGACCTGCTGCCAGAAAGATTTCTCACATGCTGTGGAAACTACTGTTGATGTTCTTTTATGTTTTCCATGCAAAAAAATCACTTTTGTATATCAAATGTAGTTCAAAACGCAATTCATCACAGGCCAGATTCTTGCCTGTGTATGTATGACAACCAAAGGCTCATTGGCAGTAATGGTTTAAAACAGTGAATATTTTTACTTTCCTTAGGTTTTTGTTTGCCGGTTTCTTCAGACATCTCTCCTTCACCTTCTCCACTTCACCAATGGGTTTCATATTTCTTAGAAAAGAAATTAATCTGCACTTTTTGAACATATTCCAAACTCCAGACTATTCTTTGCCTCAGGGAGATTTTATGCCTTACCTTCCTTGAACCAGTTCAAACATGGTGAAAGCATTCCTGTTGTGGCCTTTTACTGACATTACTGATATGTACTTGGACATTTCTAGCTATTTGAGCAGAGGAGAATGCAGTATTCACTTTAAAAAAAAAGTATTCAGGAGATTATCTCCTGATATCTCACACAGATAAAACATCAACTACAAAGTCAGAAATATTCCAATAATAATATGATAAAGAATATCAGAAAATGTTTTTGTCAATAAAAATAAGTAAAACTAAGTAAAACTAATACAAATAAGTAGCTACTTGAAAAGTGATTATGAAATGACTCACAGTTTAAAAATTTTGTCTATAAATACAGCATATTTAATCAGAAAAATTCTTCTGATATGAATTTATTATGAATCAGGATAATACATTTTTTTAATAATTTCGATGATCAAAATGATTTTGATTTTATATTAGCATTGTATCTCCCTGTGATAGGATACCTACATCTGACAGGCGTTATCAGGGCCACTCAGGCTTCTTAAGCTCTTCTCCCCTCAGAGGCAAAGTTTTTTGGTGGGACTGTGGCTTCCATGTTGGAAATGGCATGCTATGCATAAAGAGAAACAGTCTGATAAGCAGAGAGCAGTGGGAACATGGCAGCCCTTAACTACAGCCTAGAGAACGTCATACAGCACCCTGAAGTGCAGAAGGGCCATGAATGTTTTTTAATCAACAAACTGAAATTAAAATATTCTGACTCAATAAAGTTTCAGTGCTTTCTATTAATAAAAAATAAGGAAATTATATTACTCAATTCTTCTTAAATAAAATTAGGCATAGTTCCTCACTTTGTATTTCTCAGTGTTTCAAGATGAATGTAGAAATTTAGTTACAGAAATTCTGAAATTTTAACTCCTGTTTGGCTGGAAAGAAAGAAAGAAAGAAAGAAAGAAAGACAGAAAGAAAGAAAGAAAGAAAGAAAGAAAGAAAGAAAGAAAGAAAGAAAGAAAGAAAGAAAGAAAGAAA
>JANIJG010017393.1:105031-118624 GCA_024611175.1 Megaceryle torquata | reverse complement strand
GGTTTTCTGTTCTCAGAGTGTTAAAATATTGTGTGGGTTTTTTTGGGTTTTTTTTTTTTTTGGTGTTTTTTTTGTTTTTTGGGGGTGGGGGTTCTTTGTTTGTTGGTTTGTCTGTTTGTGGTTTTTTGTGGTTTTGGTTGGTTGATTGGTTGGTTTTGGGTTTTTTTAATTATTTTTATTTACTCCTTTGTTAGTCTATCATATGGATAGACTTGGATAGACTCTCCAAAACAGAAGAATGACCGAACCAATGATGCAATATGGTTAATTTATTAATTAGATGTAAGTTTCTACTTTTTTATCCTATACATGTTTCTTAATTCAGATTTCATCTTGTTTCACAGGAAATTGAGTTTTTTCTGGATCTTTAATACTACCATCATCAACCATAACTCAGATACTAATACTGAGTAATCAGCAAAGGATGCTTTAAGAACTCATCTGACAAGCAAGACATTTCCAGCTCTGTTAGGGAATACAAAGAGTAACTGATACCCTAGACATGCACAATGTATCAGCATCAGTATTTCCACTGTCACCTCAAGCTACTCTAACTGCTAGATTTCCAAGAGACACTACGGGACAGGGAGGAAAGCTCAGAATTAGAAAGTATGTTTTAGGTTGTTTTTTTCATAGACAGCAAGAAAATCCTGGCTTCTGGTGTTTTCACTGAGCCTCCAGTTATAAGAGTAAAGAAAAACCTTTTTTGGAATTTGACAACCTAACTGTATACTAATTCTGTAGTGAAGCTACATTTTTCTAGGAAATACTCAAACTTTAGAGGGATTACATGATCAAACATAGGGGCACACTTAAGGAAGGAAACAATTCTTTGATAAGTAATGTTAGTCATGATTTTGTTAAAGACAGTGTTGAAACATCAATTTATGCATAGATTGATAGCAAAGAATGCATGATTTGTACTAATACATCATTTCTGTTCATGTTATCTAAATTGTTGATTAAGTAGGTTCATAAGAAACCAAAAACATGCAATATGCTTTGATTTACATTTGAATTCATTGTTTTTCAGTTCAACCCTTGCAAATACATACGTGGAAGACGCAAGAATCATCAAGATGCTACACAATCAAGAGCAACCATCAGTATGAGATATAAAGATATACATCCAGTATATATGATTCTTTGAACATGAGTACTCTTTGATATTAGTTCTTAAATTACCATCTAGAGTTGTAGTTCACATTAAAAAAAAAAAAAAAAAAAAAATTGTACCTGTGTCTTGCTTACAATACTTGATAGTATTACAGGAATGCATAATTTTCAGAAAAACTATATAAAAGTAACAACTACTAGCAGTTACCAGTAACAACTAACAGTTACCAGTTTAGTAGATGCAATTCAACATTTGTTATTTCTATGTACTTATCAGTATCAGTCAAAACTCCTTGGTAAACTTCCAATGTGTTCATCCATTACAATAAATCATTTCAGAACATATGCAACAATCATTGCTATAAATAAAATACTTTCCTCATAATAAAAGGAGATGGTTATAATGCAGGTCATAAACCAGACAGGCTATATATAAAAGGTCCCTAATGATTTCAACAATTTATCTTCAAATGCACTTAGTTAATGGTTAGACAACTGAATCATGTTAAAGTTGCAGAATTTCATGTTTGGAAAACAGAAATGGTTAATAAGTATGTTGTCATTGAGCTAGTGATAGGGTACAGCCTTTTGTATTCTCTGCCTTATGACAGATATAGTAACATTGTGATTTATGAAGGGCAAGCATTGACAATTCAGCAAATGGTAACATTTATACCTGATACTCAGTTTCCAGTATACTTTACTTCAAAAGTAATGTTCATCATTCTGTAATCAAAAGGAGATGGTTAGCTTTGGCATAGGTATAAGCATAACCTTTTGTATCTTTTGAATCTTATCTCTTCTGTATCTTACGGAATGTTACAATACATTATTTTTGGGAAAAATAGCATTAAACAGATTAGACAAACATGAAGTTTTGAACAGAGAGGGTCACAGTTTACATCACATGTTCAAACATATGCATAAGCAGTTACCATTCTCAGCAGGACTGCTATTGAAATTTTTATATCCAAGAATGACAACATGGAATTTAAGAAATGAGTAGGACATACTTTGATAGAATTTCCAAAACCACAGCAAAAAATATTGCTTATTCTCAGATACAGGTAGAATTAAACATATAAAACCCAGTTTTGCCCAAGTCTGGACTTAACAATACAAGGTTCAGTTTATGTATTTCTTTAATTTATTTCCCCCCACCCTCCTAACAAAATGCAGTTTGTGCCTGTAGTTACAGAAATAACATTCAGTGACTCAACATTTGAAGGCATTACTTTCCATTTTCTAAAGAGCAGCTTCCTGTATATTTTTAATTCAGAATCATTTATACATACTGTATATACATATATTCAGAACCAATCTTATGTAAACATATATATGTATGTATATATATATATGAGTACATTCACATAAATACTCATAAAACAATAATATTTCTTACAGAGAAAACCATACAAAAGGCTCTAAGTTAATAATTTCTTTCTTTACTCCCAGGAGGACAAAACAACAGAATAATATTAAATTACTGAACAGTTGCACTTTACATATTCAAGAAGTGTGAGTTGAAACAACTCTGATATCTCAGTGGTGTTGTGTCATGGCATTATTATTTTTCATAACAGACAGCATCACTTGCCCATCAGACCTCTATTGAATAACACAGACTCCCGTTCCATCTGAGTCTTCCTGATGATCTAAACTAGATACTTGCTAATCTTTCTATGACTTCCATAAAAAAATAGGAGAGATTTTTATATATTTGCATGGAAAATATTTATCTTCCCTCTAGCACCATGTTAATAATGGCATGAGCTGAAAATATAAATTGCCTAGTTATAGAGTAATATGAGAAATTTCAACATTTACTTTGTCACCCATGGGATAATATTAACATTTTGGGAAACTGTCACTCTAGTAAAAAATAGTGGATTATGTCTGTGAAGCACAAAATATTTTGTCACAGGAGACAGCATAGGACATTTTATTCCCCATTTGTTTAATTTGTGATGTAGAGCGCTCAACTTTACAGCTTAATGCAATGAATGGACATTCAGTGTAAGAACTTTGGACCGAGTTCCTGTAATTTTAGAACAAGTAAGAGTTGAACACTAAGTCCAGTCTAGCTGTATGGATACCTTTTCTATTTCTTTTGCTTGGCTACAATGAAAGCTTAGACCAGACGAGATAGACTAGACTTCTAAACAATGGACAATTAAGGTTGGCTGAGAGGAATTCCACTCCTGAGTATATTTCTTCATTATATGATTTGATTGTGCCATAACAAACTCTAATAATATTTACCAGTGATTTCATCTGGGGAGTAGGAGCGATGATATAACACCTCTATCTCCATTACTGGCTGCTGCAGCACTGGATTGTGAAGCTTGTTGCAGGCTCTAGCTTTTCCTCTCAACCAGACACTAGCCAATGTATTTCATGTTTTTGTATTTCATTAAACCTAGCTTTGTTGGCAAAGTTCAGTAAAACTTGTATAGTTACTACTATTAAAATAGCTAATATATGTGTCCCTTGTAGTTCAATCTATTCAGAAACCTAAGTTAGGTGCCCAGATAGGTTTGGGGTTCCAAGATGGAGATGACAAAGAAAAAAAGTCAGAAATAGATAAAACAGCAAGCAATTAAACTAAAATTTTCTCATTAAGAATGTAAGGTTTGGATGTTAAATTTAATCCAAATGCTAAAGGGTACAGCATGCAAAAGACAGGAGAATTAAAAAATGACTGATACTTACAGTACATAAACAAATTAGCAGGAGCTGACCTAAATGATGAGGGTGTTATTGCACATTAAAGTTAGATGTCATTTCCCCTAATTTAAGGGTATTCCAATTAAAGTTAACCTGAAGGTTAGCTACTTTCATCTTTATCATCTTTGTGATAGTGTTAGTACTGATACTGTGGCATCACAGGAATTATATGCATCATAAAAATACAGCTAATTATCATTGAACTAGTCACTTCTTATGTAGAATTAGTTTAATCTGTACAAGCAAATATTTGTGACCTGTTTGTCTGATAAGCACTATCCAGTTTTGACCTGTGGCATGCCCTATCTTTCCTTTCTAAAGCTCTAAGTGTCTGTCTGACATTGTGTTTTCTCTTGCTGGATAAAAGAATAGCTTGTGAGGTTTTTTTCAACATTTAACCCACAACAGGTACAAATGGGATTCTTTGAAAGCACTGAAATCTGTATTCAAATTTGCCTTTACATTTGGAAAGCTAGAATTGTTCATGCACTGTCGGCATGAACAGGATGTGAAGTTTTGTGATAATTAAGCATCTAAAATTGTATTGTGTTCACTTGTTATTTTAAAAAAAAGAAACAAACCAAACACAGCTATACTCCTAAAATGAAAATTACATAACATTTCATAAAGAAGATGGATTTTGGAGGATTACAGATGTTTTGGGCTCCTAAACTTTGTGAAAAATCCTGGAGAACATATGAAAAATAAAAGTAATGCACAGACAAGCTTTGAAAGATTTCTTATCATTAGTATTTGAGTTTGGTTAAACTCCGAATTGTGTTTATTTTTGGAGTAAAGCAGGATAAAAGACAAAATTTTAACATCTTGAAATATATCTCTACATCTTTTAAGAAAATTTTTTTAGAGATAAGTATTGTTCAGTGAATACATTATTCAGGGAATTTTGTCATTTTTCACTGAATAAATTATTCAATGACTTTTCCTTTGAATATTTGACTAGGTCTATTATGGATATAATACAATTTCCTGAACATTACTCTAAAAAAAAAATATATTAACTGAATAAACTGTTCCATTTATATTTTTCCCCTAGAAATTCTCCACTTCTATCCTTTATTTTTCACAACAGTATAAAAGAATTTAAAATTTTCACATATAAATACAGATGTGTGAACCTTGGAAAACTGGTTAAGTGAATCTGAGATGTTCTTTTTGTCCTGAAATCTTATTATTCAGAAACATGGAGGTGCATTTGGACTGCATTTTACATATTGCTGTAATAAAATTCCAAGTCAAGCCATGCAAAACTAGCTGTTAGCAATTATAACAGTCATAATAACAGTTGCAAAATATAAGAAGATACCAAAACTTAAAGGTTACATGAGCTATCTGCAAGGGAATATTTCACAGATCTCTATAGTCTCATGTTCAGAAGGTGGTCTGATATGATAGATACCACTCACACAACTTGTTGATAAACCAAAGGTTGATGACCTTTGACTTTAACATAGAATTTCTATCTAGTATTTCAAATAAAAAAAAATCCTGGGAATATCGCTGTGTATGAGGGATCTTTTTGGTAACAAATGTTTCATTAGCATGTAGTGTTTAAAACCTTTGATTGGCTGAAACATTAACAGCTACTACTTATACCTCAGGGATTCAATCTGTTCAGCTGGTCATTAACTGCCCTGTTGTGAATTACCTAAAGGTTACACATTGCAGCTAAAATAATAAAAAATATATTAAGAAAAATTAATCTGATAATGCACTATAAACCATTTTTTACATACAATACCATTCTACCAAGAACCATGTCCTTTACAAGGAGACACTAAAGAGCTTTGCAACAAAAATTAGGAACTCAGAAACCCCTAAGTAATGTTGCATTAAATTACTGGGTGTGAAAAATCTTCTCTTGGAATTTGAGCTTCACAGGGCAGCACTTGTGGAACTTGTGAAAACACAGGATTGTAATGGATCTTCTGTGTAAAAACCATTCTCAATTATAATGTTTGATATTCACATTGTGCATTTATATCAGCTTTCAAACTTCCAGTTAAGATGATTCCAAGGTGGGGTTTGGGATGTTATTTTCCTTTATCAATAGAAAAGCTGACTTACAATCCCTCTTTCTTAATGTCCTTTCTTATAATTCCAACCTGCATTTTCTTAGGGCAATTTATTCATGAGCTAACACTGTTCATTGTTGAGCTTAAAAAGCTCTCTTCTGTTCCTGATTTGTTTCTGTCCTGATGAATAAACAAGGATAATGAAAACACAGAAAGCAATATATTATTTTTCAGCCTTTATTTTATGAAGGGAAACAAGTAAGTTTTTTTATTATTTTGTGCTCTCCTTGTAATGTAATCAAAACATGTAGCAACATCAGTATATGTATTTAATATGTAGCAGGTCTAGCCATGAATAAGGTAACCTTTATTCAATTATCAGCTAGTATAAAGAGCAAAAAGTCTGTGCCTGCCACACAGATTCAGACCCAACGAAGGGACACAAACACCATTTTATGTAGCTGTGGAGTGTGTTTTTTTTTCTTTCTGGTAGGTGCACAAGACTCCTGTGATAAGGGAACCTACATGTAAAATGCCCATCTACAGGTACACATGCTGTGTGCTTCTACAACTTACTTCTGAAGGCAGAATACAGCTGCAGGATGGAATCATATTCAAACTTTATTCTTCTCTTCAACTGGGTGTTTAAGCTGCCAGCAGTGCAAAATTCAGAGCGAGATGGAGGCAAGGTGAAAAGCAAGCATAATTCTGAAGGTTGGTAGTGAAGACCTTCAACTGAGATATTCTGGGTCCACATACTGGACTACTGTCTGTTGCATATAACAATCATCTACTAGGAACATTCTCCTGAATTTAATGATTCATGTTCATAAGCAAGCAGATGCAATCTGAGAAGTCATAGGATCCAACCCTGGCAGTTCATCTATTCAGAAACCTAAGTTAGGTGCCCAGGTACTGTAGTCCTCTACAGCGTGACTCATAGGTCATTAGATACCTCAAAATAACATGTAAAAAAGGCAATGGGCTACTCTGTTTGCTACAGGAAATAACAAGGGAAAATTACAAAGGAAATTCTAATTACCTCACATTCCGTTCAAGGCATCGTATCTTGACCAAAAATGCAAACCAGTGAATTTTTTGTGACAGTTTTAAAGGCTATACATATAACCAGACTTGAAGCTGCAGATGTGTTTCATTGCTCCTATGTTAACACTGATGGAGGCTTCAACTGGTCCTTCAAATTTAGAATTTAGAACTTCATCACAAAGATTATTGTTAACAATGTACTTTTTCATAATTGGATTCCACACCCAAGCTTTTATACTTATGCTTTCACAATTTTCTGTGATAGGGTCCTACCTTCTTAGTCTTACTTTTGCCAAACAGATACTGGTCAGTGAAGGTTGTTGTCTTGATTCCTGCTTCATACAATCAGGACATTTGACAAAAGGCAATATCTCCATGATTAGTGGATTACGTAGATCCGTCTTCACCTTTCCAGCTAGCTTCCTGACTTGCTTTTGTATAAACAAAAGTTTTTTAAACTGCTTTTGAACAAATACCAAGAATGGCTCTTTCATTGTAATAAGCTTTTCCATTATTTCACATAAATGGCAAGTAGAAAATGGTTGAGTGCAAACTCATGGTGAAAACCTGGTTTATGTCAGTAAAACTTGGCAGACACTATCAGTTACTGGTTCACTATTATTGAATCTTCCCATATATTATGTGTGGTAACTACAGGACTTTTAATCCTTTCCTGGAAATAGCAAGCCTTTTTGGAGTCAGAATGATATAAGAGATAAATATTACAGCACTTTCCTCAATAACACCATGAGCCATAAAAAATACATATGAAGGAAATTTTTATATTTGTACAAAATTCACAAGCAGTGAGCCTTCTCTCTTTCATATTTAATATTTTCATATTTAATAAAGATCTTTACAGTGAGCTCTAGCTGATGATAAGTATAATATTTTTAAATATTATGGGATCATGAGTCAAATGCTTTATGTGTTTAGGAGCAAGAAAAGCTGTTAGTAGCCTCAGTGTGCATTTCATAAATCCAAGGATTTTTAAATTCCTTTTCTTTATTTTCTTTGGGGTTTTGTTTGTTTGTTTGGTTGGTTGGTTGTTGTTTTTTCTTTTTGGTTTGGTTTTCTACTATATCTTAAATGCTTTATTTTTCAGAGAAGAGATAAGACTTGGTTCTTCACATAAAACTACAGTTTAGCCATTATTTAGTCTTTCTCTGTTACAGAAAAGGTCCTGTCTGTGCACAGATGTCTCAGATTAAATTGTATCTCACAGTCCTTACAGTGCTCAGTACTAGATGAACTGCCAAAAGGGCCGTAGGCAAGAACTAAATTGCTTTGGTTTCAGTACACAGTGAATTTGGCTCAGACAAGCTGAATCAGTACATTAAATGCGAATCCCTCACAGATTTGAAAGCAGCCTTTAGCACAATTATTGACTGTGAGTGATGATTATGTCTAATTGAAGGAGACTTTTGCTACCTGTAGCTCAGTTGGAGTCCATGAGAGCCACAGCTAGGCACTGCATCTTAATTCAATGTTCCAGCTTGAAAGAAGCAATTGAACCTAAATCCTGAAGTGTATACACATGGTCGATAAACTTTAATAAACTTTACAGGTTCAGTAACTAGACTGAGTGTATATAATTCAATTTTTTAATTCAGGAAAGGAAAATAGCTAACAAGTATGTTAGGCTACAATAATGTATTAGTTCATCTCATGCAGAGGCCCTCTCAGTAAAAGGAAAAGATATAGTTTCATGCTTGTCTTTGGAACAAGTCATAAATCTGCTGCTCTATGCACTATATTAATGCTCTACAGGTGGGAGATTACTGGGTAACTTGGGTATGACCCAACTTCCAGCAAATATGTCAGGAAAATAAAATAATTTTACAGTTTTGCATCTTTTGCTATGGAAGTTATGCCAATAATAAAGAGAAATGAATATTTTTCTTAATGGATTCAGCCTCTCTCCCCAAGCCTTTTTGGCATCTTTTCACAGTATAACCCTGTTGTACAAAAAATGGTGGTATTCTATGTCTTAATCCTTCCAAAAAAAGTTATTGATTTTTCTCAGTGAACAAAAATAGAAATTCTCAGCAGCCCTACAATCAGTATTGTGTTTTA
This sequence comes from Megaceryle torquata, assembly GCA_024611175.1. NCBI lineage: Eukaryota > Metazoa > Chordata > Aves > Coraciiformes > Cerylidae > Megaceryle > Megaceryle torquata. The sequence continues at coordinate 109,625 of JANIJG010017393.1, read as the reverse complement.
CTTCTGTTCTATAAAAAAAATGAATTCTGTCAATGTGTTCACAGCAAACTTTTCTCTCCCACAGACGTTTGTTGTGACCTATTAGATCTTCTCTAGGCTTAGATTAGGTTCCTTTGGCATCATTATTATGGTAACATTCACAATATGCTTTATGCCAATGCATTTTTCATATTTTCCGTGAACTTGTAACTACCTGAATCATTAAAACTTTCCATTTAAATTGCTCCCTTACTAAATAATTGATATAATGGGCACATATGAGCCATACATTTCTCTTTTTTTTCAATCTAGAAATTTACTTACATATTTTGTAGACCTGAGCTTTTAGAAAATAAAAATCAACTTGAACCTTGTCTTGGAAAAGCAATATACACCATAGGCTGCAATAGACAGTACATGATGAAGAGAAAGATCTGTGACAACATGGTTTGGTAAAATCACTCTATAATCACACAAAAAGCCTTGAAATTTATTATGAAGTATCTATGCTTGCTACATGCAGACAAGCCCACACACCATTTCTATTGTGTAACATTTCTGACTAACAACTCCAGGATTAGGGAGTATCAGAACTGAGAGATCTCAGTCTATCATCCTTTATGCATACTTTCTGTAATTTCCTGGATTTTATGCAAGAAAAGTCCTTAAAGTAGTTCACTATCAGAAATGTTTAAGTTCACAGCACAAAGTTCAGTCTCTTAGGCTAATAAGTTAACTGATGCTGACTCTTTGAAATTTTATAGGTGAATCAGCTTTATGAATTACGCACCCTCTCTTGTATGATTTCCAGGTATATGATAAAAACAAGGATACTTTTTCCAAGGTTTCAAGAAACTACACAGTAGTAGCTTCCTCTGTTCTACAGTATACTTCACTTTTTGGATTTATTATTACTAATCTCATTTTGCCTGTACTTTCATATTATCTATCTTTGTTCCCTTTCAGATATATATTGTTTCTTCGACTCTTTAGATTTTCTTTTTAATTATATTTACCTGTATTCAATTTTTTTCAAAATTTAGCCTTCTCATGTCATTCAGTTTAACCAAGAAATCATCTTCTCCTTCTGACAGCTACGAGGTGTCAGTATTCTCTACTTGCATTTAATTTTCCTTTCTGTTTCTGATTCCAGTCAGCCTGCTCTATTCCCCTTATAGCCTGGGTCTGATATATTTCCATTCTCAGTCTCATTCTTCCCTCAATGGTTTCTTATATACACAATGTCCTCAGCACTCCAAGCTGTAGGAAGGCAAAATATTATTTGATCAAATGAAATGTTTTCAACCTAAATAATAATGTATTCCACATATGCAATATGCAATTTGTTCAAGATTTAAAACCATGTTACTTATAACAGCTTTTCTAAATTCAGGTAATTCAAGCTGAATTTGCAGTCCAGCTGTTTTCCAAAAGAACAAAGTTGCTAAAACATCTGAAAGGAAGGATCTTGGCAGTTTCTAACAGTGACAAAAAAGATGGTAAACTTAGCTGAAATAAAAAGAAATCAGACAAAAATTAGGCACATGGTATAGGAAACTTCAAAGCAAAGAAGCTGTGTCAAAATTAAAAGAAAACAAAAGCTGTATTTTAGAAACTAATTTCAAGAAACCAACCTTGCTTGCAATGTCGTTCATTATTTTGGCAACCATTCCTTTAAAGTAAAGGGAATTTTTCTGAAGGAGAATACTGGGAATGAACTGAAATTTTTTTTTTTGATATGGGTTTCATGGGCTGACATTTTCCAGTCAGTCTCTGAAAATCAGTATTTTTGATCCAGTATTCAGTTGGAAAAATTTAAATAGTGACACCAAGATAACATTACATTTTAATAGTCAAACAATAAAAACAACAAAAAACCCCAACCCAAACCAAACAAAAACCAACCAACCAAACAAAAAACCCAAAACAAAACAAAAACCAAACAAACAAACAAAAAAAACCACGAAACCCACATTGTCTCGCAAATAAAGCACTCAGAACAGTAAAAAATATGGTTTAGCTTAGGATATCAGCTTATCACAGGTAAGGTTTTGAAACAGAATCTAACAAATATCAGTAACAGTAGAGAATTATTTTTATGCAGAGGCTTACTAAATTTATTTTCTCCCTTTCTCATTATTATTTTTGCTATAAAGCTGTAATTCATAAAATACTGCTTGCAGTTAGCCTTTTTGTAGAATGAATGATTAAAGACTGATTCAGAAAATAAAATACTGAAGAGAAACATAAAGCTGTTACAATTAAAAAACAAAAGATGGTATAAAGAAATTGGGACATGAAAGGAAGGGGAAAATTATATTAAAGTTACTATACATGTTTGAGACCTATTTATTTTTACTTACAGGATACACACTGTCATCTATATATATGCAGAGCTGGCAACAAAGTCAGTAAAATTCCACAATACACTATTGCTTTAATTTTTTGGTGCTTTTGAATTTGAGTGTTCTTACCATTTTTCACCATGCTTATTCTGCATTAGATGAATTTTCATAGACTTAATGAAAACTTTACAAACATTCCTCAAAATTAGTTCAGTGACCTTTTTTAAAAAATCTGTTTCTTTCTACAGTTAACATCTTTAACGTTAAGTGGGAGATGCCTCTACCAAAGGGGGAAAAGGGTATTTGCCCAAGATATTGCTGGGCTGATTGATAGGGCTTTAAACTAAATAGGAAGGGGGAGAGGGATAATAGTAATATTGGGATTATCTGTCCAAAGAGGCAGGATGACACACCAGGGCAGGAGGGAAGGGATGACTTATGTAAGGGCCTTCAACCTGCTACCCCGAGGCATGACGTAGAAACTGCAGTACAGGCAATGCCTAACAGGGATGAATCAGGGGCTTCCGAGGAAAGAGGAACCAACAGGGTAGCAGTCATTAAGCATGAAACACCTTAGAGAAACAAAGGGGAGTCCCTCTAGGGTGTCCCCAGCTGAAGTGCCTCTACATGAATGCACACAGCACGGGCAACAAACAAGGGGAACTGGAAGCTACCATGATACAAGAAGTCTATGACATAGCGGCTGTTACTGAAACCTGCTGGGATAAATCCTGTGACTGAAGTGTGGCTATCAAAGGCTACAGGTTGTTTAGAAGGGATAGATGTGGAAGGTGGAGGTGTTGCCCTCTATGTTAAGAAATGGATACACTGTGAAGAGTTGTCCCTGAAGAATAGCCATGAGAAGGTTGAGAGCCTGTGGGCAACAACTAGAGGTCACGAGAATAAAGGGAGCCTTGTGGTTGGTGTTTACTACAGGCCACCTGATCAAGGGGAGGCTATTGATGAAGCCTTCATACTCCAGCTCCAGAAGACATCACACTTGCAGGCTCTCATCCTGCTGGGGGACTTTAACCACCCTGACATTTGATGGAAAAGTAGCATGGGAAGCTGTAGGCAATTAAGGAGATTCCTGGAGTGCCTGGATAATAACTTTTCAAAGCAAGAAATAGAAAGCCCTGCCTGAGGAGAGATGATTTTAGACCTAATGGTGACCAACACAAGTGAACTAGTTGAGGACATCAAGATTGGAGGCAGCCTGGGCTGCAGTGACCATACACTGGTTCAGTTCACCATGCTAAGGGGTATAGGACAGATGAAATGTAAAGTCAGCAACCTAAACTTTAGGAAAGCAAACTTCCAGCTTTTCAATGAATTGCTCAACAGGACCCCTTGAGAGGCAGTCCTCAGAGTTAAAGGAGCAAAGCAGAGCTGGCAGATCTTTAAGGAGGCTTTCTATAGAGCACAAGAGTCATGAACTGCTGGCTGAACTAAAGAACAAGATGAAATTGCACAAACAGATGAAATAGGGACAGGTATCCTGGGGAAAATACAGGGATGCTGCCCGGTTCTGTAGGGATAGTCAGGAAGGCCAAGGTGCGACTAGAGCTGAACTTGGCAAGGGATACAAAGAAAAACAAAAAGGTATTCTATAAGTATCTAAATTAGAAAAGGAAGGCCGAAGAAGGTGTACACCTCCCCGGTGATTAACAATGTCAAATTAATAACAATGGATGAGGAGAAGGCTGAGGTACTCAATAACTTTTTTGCCTCAGTTTTCACTGGCAACCTCTCTCCTCACAGCGCTCAAGCTGGTGGCCCACAGGTGAAGGACCAGGTAGACAAAGTCCCTCCCACTGCAAGCAAGGACAAGATTCATGATCACCTGAGGAATCTGAACATAACTAAGTCCATGGGACCTGATGAGATGCATCCCAGAGTACTGAAGGAACTGGCTGATGCAGTTGCTGAGCCACTCTCCATAATATTTGAGAAGTGATGGTAGTCAGGTGAAGTCCCTTGTGACTGGAAAAAGGGTAACATCGTGCCCATCTTTAAAAAGGGTAAAAAAGAAGACCCTGGGAACTACTGCCTTGTCTGCCTCACCTCTGTGCCTGGGAAGATCATGGAACATCTTCCTGGAGGATATGCTAAGGCACATGGAGGACAGGGAGGTAATCCTAGGTAGTCAGCATGGATTTACTAGGGGTAAGTCCTGCCTGACCAACCTAGAGGCCCTCTACAAGGAGACCTGCATGGTTAAGTAAGGAACGGCTAAGCAAACTTAAGGGGAGGAAGAGCATCTACAGATC